>JARCZZ010016688.1:0-11186 GCA_030323915.1 Brotogeris chrysoptera | reverse complement strand
TGTCCCTGCCCATGGCAGGGGGGTTGAAACTAGATGATCTTAAGGTCCTTTCCAGCCCTGACTATTCTATGATTCTATGATTCCTGCTTCTCACAGGAGGCATCACTTTACACCACTGTGTGTTTCATCATTCAAAATCCCATCTCACTTGCCACAAGAGTAGGAGTGACATCCCACAGCCCTGGCTCAGGCTCAAATGGGATTTTGCCTATTTATAATTTCATTTGTGGTTTCAACCAGGAAAGCTGCTCCTTCCCTCTTGTTCTCGTAAATGCTGCTGTGCGTGGTGCGTGGATATGCTGCTTCATTCCCCCTCAGCATTGTTGCTTTCTCTTGAGTCATTATTTCCCTTGAATAAGGATTTCCACTGAATAATTATTCTGGTGAATATAACAAAACACTTCAGGATCTTACAGGATGGAGTGAAGCACATCTCCCATCCCAGCTGTGGAACAGCTGCAATAGCTGTCTCTCTCCTGAACCCTTCACTTCAAGCCTATTTTGGAGCTGCCTATGGTAAAATAAAGCTCTGTAACAGCCAGCTGATGAATAGCTAGGTCCTTGTGCAAGCCTTTCTGAGGATTTCTGCCCCCACTGTGGCAGGGAGAATGGCTCCTCAGGAATCAATTAAATTACACCAAACTGCACCAGCTAAAGAGACACTCGGGTTATTCTCGTTCCCCTCAGCTCTGCAGCCAGAGGATTTCATGCCTCCATGAACACCCTTAATCACACTCTCCATGAAACACGTCTCCAACTCTTTTGCCTTGCTTCATCATTGCACGTGTTGGCTGTTTCAGTATCAGGGTATTTGTATTACCAGGAAAAGTCTTGGGTGTGAAAGGAAATTTTAATTTCCTCTTTAGCTGAGCACTTTACAATATGTGTTTTAATAAACCAGAGAGAGTCAAATGATTTGCTTGTAAATGCCAATGCGCAAGAGAATTAATTAGAGCAGCAGCAGCCTGGCTGTAGTGCCTCTCTTGAGGGGTTTCACGTGCTCAGGACAGCCAAAGCATGGATTCTCTGAATAAATGTCTTCTGAAATTGCAATCTCTCTTCAAAAGTTGCTGCTTGTGAAATCAGACTCATGATACACCAGGGGCCAAGTTTATCTCTGTTCCTACAGCATCATTCATCAGCACTGAAGTCGATGAAGATCCTGCTATCACGGAGGTGTGATTGCCAATGTGTCCAATGTGTTGTGTAACCTGGAGGTGATTACACGATGTTTTTTTATAGCTCTCAGTGGGAATAAATCTGGAGGGGTATTAGGCAAGATGGCCTAATAGTCCCACTAATCTGCTCCTTAGAAACTGGGTTTAGGCCAGCAAGTAATGGTATAATAGTAAAATGAAAATAGACGTAGAGGAAAATCAGCTGCTATAAGCTGACATCCAATAAATACCCTGGGTGTTTAATTGCACATCATTTTACACACTGTAATCCCTCCCCTGACACCTCTGTGCAGCTCAAAAGGCTGTCAGTCACCTTAAGCTTTCACAAAGCCATCAGCTAGCTGATTGGAGGAGGGAGACATACTCCCTTTGTTACTCAGAGCTCAGTATAACCTCTGGCATGTCCTCCAGAACTGAAAGTCAGGATACAAAATAAGGAGGGAGTGAGAGGTGGTGTGATAGGCAGGTTGAGTGTGACTTCAGAGAATAGAATGGGAGCAACCAGGATCTCATCCTCAAAGGTGGCTGGAGTGGGTCCGAGGATGCAGAATGTATCCCCGGGTGCATGAAGGGAACCCATGGGGCTCCTAAAAGCTGAACACACTTAGCAGATAAGCACCACCACTACAATACCCATTGCACCAAGGCAGCAAAAAACTGAGCAAATAAGGCAGTAGCCTGACCCCATGCAAACCCTCTCTGATTTATTTTTTCTATCAAAGGCAGGCTTGAGTGCTTCTCTTGCAGCAGTCTCATCCCCAGTGAGTGCAACAGTCTTAGCAATATCTTGATCTTTGCTCATATTAATTCCCTGCAAAGTCATTAGAAGAAATAGCATACTGGGTGTTACTGGTGGCTGTGGGCAGTCTAGTTTCTACAATGGAGAAGACTGGTCCAAATTCTTACAAATGAATGTATTTACCTCAATGAATTCCTACCAAAGAATCCCTCATTTTTCATGGGCTGCAATAGAGAGAGTGTGGTTAAACCAGCAAAGCAGCTGGATCTACGTTTAAGAGCCTGTTGATGAAGAACATCGGTCTTCAGAATACTGATGGGAATGCAGAAATGTACAGAACAGATCAGGAATACAAAGTGAAGGGGAAAAACCTCCTGATTTATGCAGTGAGAAAACAATTGCTGTCCTTACCTGCCCAGAGCAGCTGATTTTCCCATGAGACTGCTATTCTAGGCTCTACCAGCAATGCGTCTGTGAAGCTCTTCCAAAGTGATTCACCCCAGTTTGTTTTCAAAAGACACACGTATACACAAATACATGTACATGAGGCACTTCAACTGCAGTTTACATTAGAAGCAGAACTGCTGGTTCCATACAGCTAAGCCAGCAAGAGTGGCGGTTTTGTTGTTCTGTCTGTTACTCTGTATGTAAACGTCACATATTTGTTGGGATGCTCCACCCATGGCAAGCCATCCCAACGCATGAATAAAAGAACCATTTAGCACATAATCCAGTTTCTATTTTTCTTTTGCTGCTGCACATCGTTAGCACATTGAACATAACCGCTAGTGCTCACTTAAAAGGACTATGAATAAATCACTTCTTTGATCTCTTTCAACAACTGAAAGAAAAAAGAGATAAGGTAGGATAAGGATTGCATTAAATGCGATTATGTTTAGGATTTCTTCAGTCTTGAATGTTCTTTCTTTTAGGGAGTGACTTTAAGCTAAAAATTCAAGTTATTCCAATTAAAACATAGCTCCCTAGTACAGCTGTCAAGAGTAAATAGTATGGAACTGGGACATTCGTGTGTGGCCAAAAGTCACAAAACTTCCAAGAATTTCAAGGACAGTGTCAGATTCCAAAATGACCTTGCCATCACCTCTGAAATCAATAACATGAAAGCTGATACAGACAAGTGGAGATTGGTCAGCAATAAAGGGAGCTGTAGCAAAACTCTAGCAGAGAATTAAGGGATAAGGAAAACTTCAGATTATAAAAGTATCAGTAAGATGTTGTTGCCAAAAATTATAGTTCTGTATTACTGTAGTAATGGAGAAAAGCAGAGCAGTGTAGGCAAGACTCAGAGGGTTATTCCCATGCTCTGCCTAACTAGTTGTGATACCACTCCATTAATTCTGGTGCTCCAGCCTTTCAAAGGGTTGGCTAGGGCCAAATTGGAAAAAGTCTAGAAGGGAGAAGTAGGAAAGGAGCAATGAGAATGTGGGGTTTATCTGTGGAAAAGAAGGAAGGAAGAAAGGGATAAAGGAAGAGGGAGAACAAGAGAACGAGAGAGAAAGAGCAGAAGAGAGAGAAAAAGAGAAGGGGGAAAAGGGAAAGAAAGAGGAAAAGAATAAAAGAGTCCTGTAACCTTACTTCCCAATGATTACAAGCACCCCCCGTAAACAAGTCTACATCCAATCCTTTTCTGCAGTCAAGATGACTAATAGCTGAAGCCCGGCACTTCTTAGAACTGAAGGAGTTCTACCACGGACTTGAAAGTAGCCTAGATCTCAAACTTTGAAACCTAGCATCTTCAATGTGAAGTTGAAGGACGATAACCAGCGAAATTCATGGGCTCAAGTTTTCTGTGTTGCAGCCTTGCAAAATCCTTACGTCCATCACATTGCAGTGGGCTGTACTGCTCAGCTACTGCTCACCAATGGACGTGGCTGGTATGTGACACAAGCTGTGACTTGCCCACCTGCACATGCCTGTGTTTCACTGGTGAAGCCCAGCAGATGTTTAACTGGGGACAGAAATGAGAGTTCTTGAAAAATGGTTTGGGGATTTTTTTTTTCTTAATGTAATTCCATTATTCAATTCATCTTCTGGTTTGTTCTCAGAGGAGGTTTCTTATAAATCTAAATATTCTGAAGACACTGGATGCTCTTCATCTTCTGTACCTTCAAAACAAACTAGGCTGCATTAGCCTACACACAGACACATTAGCAGAGCTAATGGTCGACGTTAGGACCTGCAGAGTGGAGATCCCCATCTTTTCTTTCATTTATTGCACCTTCTGTCATTTCCACTTATGACATCCAAAATACGCATCTGGTTTTATGACACTTTAATATACCTCTCAGGAAGCAATCCTTGCTTTAATATCTTGCCTTCCTAAGTTCCCTCAGTAGTGTTTTTCAAGTCAGTATCAGGATAACTAGAAACCTTCAAGGATATTAGACTGGTTTATTTTTCCATTTATTATTAGGGTCTGCCATGACATTTAAGTTGAAACATTCCTTTGGCTTTTTTTCTTTACATAAATGATACATTTGTTTGTTCAAAATAAAGACTTCTTTTTCCCTATAAAGATGAACTTGAAAACTGATTTTCTCCCTGTAAACTTTCAGTTTTTCAAAGGGGAGGGCTCCAAAAGTTTTCTTTGACTTGAAAACAATAGGAGGATTAAAAAAGAGCAGAGTCAGCATCATGCTATTCCATGTAACACCTGACCTGAGGAAACACTAGGAAAAACCACTCAGTGATTATTTGAGATGCATTTGTTTCAGAAAGGCAAACGGACATTCAGAAGCATCTGTCCACGTGTGAATTCCTTTTGACCCCAGGGGGACCAGTTCTTGCAATCGGAATATTTCAGTTCTTAAAAAAACCCGGAATCGTTGATCTTAAAATGGCAATTGGGTTGGGGACAATCTGCACATACCAAAGATGTGGTTAAGGGAGGATTTCTGGAAGAGATGTTTGTGCATGGGGTGATTGACAATACAATGCTACAATGCACAAGGATCCACGGTATTTTACCGTAGTGATAGTGGAGATGATTTAAGACAGATATGTGCAAGACAGGGTTTGCATAGAAAGCCCTTTGGTCTTTTAAACCAAATGAAAGCAGGCTGTGATACCAGCATAAAAGATGGTTATTACTGTAATTATAACAGACCCACTATAAATTCACTTTTGTTGTCTAGCTTGGTCCTCTGCCGTGATGTGTCACAAGCAACGCCTTGACATAGCATCCCAAAATGTCTTCCTTTAGAAGCATGCCTCCAAATTGCAATGTGTACACTGCTATTTTAATTCCTCAGGTCATCTTGACACCCTACAGTATTCTTCAGATGCCCTGCAGCCACATATAGGTTGGGATACACTATGTTAGGAGAAAACAGACTAGCTTTTCCTAGCTGCCTACAAATCTCAGATGCAAGCCATGTTAGAAACTGTATACCAGAGCACCACAGAGCAGTAAGACCGCCGTTGGCGGATAAGAATAAACACCTTCTGTCTGTGTTTCACTGTCATAAAATCTACAGCTTCCTGCTCTAAGTCCACTGCAGTGAAAGGGAGTATTTGCTAAGAATGTCACAACTGTAATTTTAAAACAAGTTTTGCAATCCAATATAGCGATGATTTTATTTCAAGAAGCATCTGGATTTTATTAGATGCAAACACAGTTGGTAGACGTCTGGAAGAGGAGAGAGAGATAAAAAATGTTCTCTCTGGAATATTTGAAACCAGAAGCGTTCATCATGTGCAGCATACCCTTACAACATAACATGGGGCTTTAGGATGACTGTGCAGTTCACTGCGAAGCTACTCCTACCACAGTGAGTTATTGTATTTATACTTCCATTGCTTCTGGCAACTTGCAAACGGGGGCAGGTGAAAAGTTTCCTTTCTACTTTGCAAGATTCGAGGTGCTTGCAGCTTCACTCACATTCCCTAGCAGCAGGAAAGACTGAACACTGATTTGTAGACATTTGCAGCCAGTTATGGGCATTCCCTGAGCCTTTCCCCTACCAAAACCCTTGACTTTTGGGACGTCATTGCTCACAGGTGATGTTGTCCCTGTTGTTGACTTTTCCAGCATCAGTTTAACAAAGTCATGTCTTCTAGTTCCCACCCAATGAACACTATAGTTTTTGTTCATTTATACAGAATTTATACAACATGAGTATCTAGCGACATACGAATGTAAATTTGAATATGGATCTAAATTTAAAAGTCCCAGATCAAAACGCCCTGAAGCTATGCTTGGATTTAAAATAAACATCGAAACCTCACTTTTATAAATGAAGTCTCTTCTTTCAATGCGGCAAAACAAACCAGTGACTGATTTCTAGTGTGGCATTTGAATCTCAGAAAGGGTTGCCTTCCCTGGAGATTAATTTCTTCTTTAAACATACAACTCACTGGAATTATATATGCAAACAAGAACATGCTTGTCTAAGAACTACATAATCACAGTCCATATTCACATGCACTGTGATGTAACTTGCACTGGCAGTGACATCAGCTACATGGAGGGAGGGTTGGATGCTCATCAGCTGGTCCAGCCCTCTGTGTTCACACACAGGTGCTAAGAAGAATCCTCAGAGATCTACTGGATCATTTCTTACAGGGCAGGAAGGGCACAGGGCTGCTTTCTCAGCTGACTCTATCTGCCTGTGGTCACTAGCCCAGGCAGCATATCAGATCAAATGGGCAAGAAAGCAGCATGGGGAAAGTCACCTTCATCACAGCAGCATACAGCAGTTCCAAATCTCTCCTTCTCATACTTGGAAACTTTTTGCACCAGGGAAGCATATGGATTGGAGGTTTACAAAGCCCCTGCTTGCCTTAAACCCCATAGCAGAAGAAAGGATAAAAAGACATTAATCAATGATGAGCACCATGCAAACTACCTTGTTAGAGAGGTACCACTCTCTTTCCACTGTCTAAACCACATGGCACGCAAAGCAAACTCCAATAACCTGAGAGAAACCCTACACACTCCCTTCATTCCTGGGGGACCTGATTCTGCCAGCTGGCTTTCTATCCTGCGGCTCCCATTCACCTAACACCCCACCACCCCTTCCAAGCGTGAACCTTTCTGACCCCATCCTGTCCCCAGGATGGATAATTTAGCTGGGAAGGAAGGAGGGTGTAGTTCACCATCTATTTATATTGTGTCTACCATTTAGGAGAGAATTTGACTGAAGAGGACTTAAAGATGTAAGCAGTAACCCTTAGCTGTGTTTGCAGTGTCCCTGTGCATTCATAAAAAGGAATGGTGCTCATAGCACTGGGCACACTATGAGGCATGGTTTTGAAATTGATTTTTTCTGCGTATCACTTCTAATTTAGAGTGCTCTGATTTGGGAATGTTCTCAAGTGTGTGCCCCACTAGTGAGGTAGTGAAGTGTGCCCTGAGCATGTACTGGCATATTCTTCCATCCCTACGATAAAATGCAGTATTGTTATGTAGCAGTACTAAATAAGCAGATTTCTGGAAAAACTCAGTAGTAGTGAAACCTGCTGTGTGGCATTCGAGGACAAGTGTAAATGAATCATTTTAAGATTGTCTTGAGGATGGATTAAACTCAGGCCATTTCCTGTTCCCTCCAGCAGCTTGGATAGAAGCACCAGTGTTGGAAGGCACATTCTGTGTATCTGAGGGTTGTATCCAACAAGCCATTTAGTACCACTCATAAAAGCCAGTTAAGAGCATAAGCACACAAATACTAACTCCCTCTGTTGAGATCTCACTGATTCATGGTATAAGCCTACGCAGACAACAGCAGCTCTCAAGGGAGGGGACTTTTGCCAATATGCTTAAATCATGGGAGGGATTTTTACGGACGCCAAAAGGATTAAGAGGCTCCATTTTCATATGCAAGGCCCCACAATGTCTTTGAGAGTTGTTCAATATGAAATCATCTGATCAATATGAAATCATCTGGTGGGCTGCATCCTCCAGTGGGTGCCTCTCTGCGTCTTTGTTTGCCTCCAAACCCAGGAATAAACTCTTAGTAATGGGGTAGGACTTAATCAGTGTGTTCAGATCATAACCAATACAGCATTATGGGCTTTTACTTCCTATCCTGTGTTGATTTTTAATTAACGTTGACATTTATATATAAAATAGTTGGTTTTCCAAAGGCCAACTGGAAACCCTCTTGTGGATTACCTCATCTAAGCACAGATTTTTTGTGTGTGCATACTTGTAATTGTTTGAAGGTTTTCCAAGCATGCCTTAAAGACACACTACAGTTCTTAAACGCATTTCTAAGAATGCTATAAGGTTATGAAACTTCAAAGGAAAAAAAATTAGTTTTACATGGTAATGGTGTTTAGACTTTGTGATGAACACTTGACATGGGAAGAGTATTTAGGCCCACATCTCATGAAGGCTGGCACACAGATTTAAAGATATAGCTGCAGTCATGGATTTAGACATAGGCATGCACAGTATACGTGCTTTTGTGGGATTGCTCCAGCCTGCTTAAAAATCAGTTTCACTTTATGGTTTGGATTTTGGCTTCCTATAAAGACAGCAGAATTTCTAACGGTCTTAAAGCATCAATCCTTCCCTGAGAGGTTAGACAAAAAGGAAAACATTAACAGAAATTAGGAGACCAAACCTTCTCCCAAAGAAACCAAGGTCAGTAATGGTCTCATTTCAATAGAACAGAGTCTAGCAGCAAAATTTCTGCCTTTCTCTTAAATATTAGTCTTCCTTTCCTTTCCTCTTCATGCATATGCCATAGTTCTCATCTCTCCAGCAGCTATAATCTGCTGCCAAGACGTGTTCTACTGTCCATGTAATTTATGACCCTGCCATGCAACTTTTTCATACACACTTTCCCAGTGGCAAGGCTGAGGGTAGAGATGTATTGAAATGCTGCTCACAGAGGTGAGGGGTTCAGGTTCTGGAGAGACAAAGCACATGCTTAGCTTTATCCAGGTGACAGCCAAGGTAAATCAAATAGCGGAATTACTCCAACAGGTAAAGCGAGACACCTTAATTAATCTTTGAAGGGTTAGCATCTGAGCCTTTTAGCTACAAAAAGTCCCTTGCAGACCTCTAAGCTGTGAGCCAACAACAGTAAGGAGTTCAGTGCACTAGGTTGCCTATAGCTTGATGCTGCTGACCTACCTTCCCCTTGGCAGTGCTTCTGCCAGACCCTATTTGCCTATGGGAGCCAGAGGCCTAAAAGACATGCCTATATAGATTCACATACTAAGAAACCTAAATTGTACTGTCTTTCAGTTAGACTTTGGCTCACAAGTCCCTTAGATCTGGCCTGTCAACCATCTTAGGTCTAAAACACATGGGACGTAGATGTTTATACGGTGACCTGAGCCCCAGGCATTTCAGAGGAGCTTAACCACCAGTACTCCAGGACCCAATGCTCTACCGTAAAGTCATTTTACAACAACATTGGTAAAATGCTACTGATTTTCCTGTGATCCTTAGGATTTTGTTGCCTTAAGTATTTCTTTCTCATGCACAGACGCTCCCTGTTCTATAAAAACTTCGTATGAAAGGCATGTTTCTCTCTTCCCCTTTTTGTTTTCTCCCTCAAGGCTTTCCATACAAGAAGTGTCTCAGCCTGGTTTATTTGCCAGAGGAGAAAAAAAAGGGTAATTTTTAGGAGCGATATTTCAGCAAAATGTTCTCTAAAGACAGAAGACGTACACAGGCCTTTTACAGCTTCTCATTTCCGCATCCTTGCACAGCGCTGAAACAGAATCTGAGAACAGTGAGAAGGAAGTGTCAGTCAGGAGATAAATGCCATGTGTAGCACTTATCTTCAATATTACACATGACATTTCTGATTCTAAACTAATTGAAGCGACATACTGTCAAAACCTTTCTTTTCATTTAATGGGCATGCAATCTGTATTTTATACCAATGCACTCTATGGAAAATATGAATGCTGTTCCTGGAAAGAGGTTAGCTATGACCTCTTTCCACATTGTGTATAAATCTGGAGAAGATAATCAAATGCAGAAGCAATGTCTATCTCCAGACTCTGAAGCTTCTACCTGCCCCTATAAATCTTTCAGCTGTGGAATGGTCAGCTAGTAGGTTTATACTAATATAGCTGGGTTAAGAGCCCTATTTGATGACATGTATTTAGGTAATGTTTGCTTTAACTTCTGCATGACCCAGCTAAGTAAAAATGTGCCTCTAATAAATATGGCAGGCTTGGGAAATATTCAATAAGTACAAACACCAGATGCACCATCAAAAGCTTTGGGATATTTGTTTTTAACACGACCATAACACATGATGCATGTTTGCAAAATTTCCTACTTCATTGAAGAATTATGCTCAGTTTTTCTGGTGTTGCCAGAAGCTATGCTGGACAACATAATGAGAAGCTTTCCCCTCCAGACTGTGTAAAACTATTTAGGCTTTTCTTTCCTACGAAACCCCCTTTTTACCCTCTGTTTCCACATCTATGGAAATGCTAATAGTTAGCCAGTTTGGAAAGCCCCTAGCTCAACCTTCTAACAGGCCCAAATCCTGCTTCTTTCAAGAAAAACATGTGTTTTATTGTTCAGTTTAACAGGCTGGACTGCAGTCACCTACTGTAACCAGGAAAAGGATTTAGTTTTCCATCCATTACACAATAACTGCTCCTATGCCACTACAGGAGAAGTATAGGCAAGAAGGTGTAGGCTACATTATGACGCCATCCCTTCCCCACGGACTCCTTGCTGGTCTTGAGAGGAGAAGAGATGTGCCTGAAGCTTTAAATCAGTTTGTAAGCACTTGGAAGCAGTGCATCGTAATCCTGGAACATAGGCATGGCTCCTTGTTCTGGGCAAACGGACTTGTTTTCACTTGTCATGTCCCACTGGAAAACCTCTTGCAGTGTATCTAGCTAAGGCAATCATACATGCTTCACTGTTAGTAATAAAGCTTTCATTTGCACACAGAAACTCCTTTAGTGTGACTGTATCAGTACAGATGGCAAAAATAATTACGTGAAATGGCCCGTGAGATCCATGTATATTTATTGTTACTACAATAAATCATCATCTGAAGAGTAAGAAACACTACAAACCACATAAACATTATCAGAAAGGTAAAACAAATAAGTGAAGACTTTGGGAAACATCAGCTCCAAATCTGTATGGTTTCACGGACAGGTAGTTCAGTACAGACTGAAAATGCAAACTCCAAGCCAGCCCAAGTACAGCCAGCAAAGTAACCCCAGAGCCAGAACAAGGATATGAGAGCAGAGTAGAGGGGCAGGATCACCTCCCTCGACCTGCTGGTCACACTCCTTTGGATGCAGCCCAGGATACG
>JARCZZ010016686.1:0-13283 GCA_030323915.1 Brotogeris chrysoptera | reverse complement strand
TGTTCTTATCTCAACCTGTGGGAGTTGCATTCTTTTGATTCTCCTCCCCATCACCCCGGGACTGGGGGAAGAAAGAGAGGGGAGTGAGTGAGTGAGAAAACTGCGTGGGTGGGGGTCTTAAACCACGACATCAGGTCATATTCTTAGCTTAAGGAAGGTATTCGTGTGACATGGAACTGTGAAATTTAATGAGAAATGGGAAACAAGTAAAGCATCCTAAATGACAAGGTAATAATTTTGTTACGTCATCTACACTGACACAAACAACTGATATTGTATTTAATTGTAAACAACCCTTCAACTATGGGAAAAATTTTTGTCAAATGGAAAAAGTTAGTTTAAGGTCAACACCACCACCAGATAAAGAGGAAGATTCCTTGGTAGTTGTTACAGCCATGTGCAGACAGTGCAAGAGAGTACACAACAAAAAAAACCCCAAAAAAACAAAAACGCAACATAGATTAACCATCACTAAAATAACAAATGGAGTTTCCACAAGCCGGTGTTCTTTATTCTGGGTGTTTAGTCCAACAAACATCATTCCTTAGAACTGCAAACCCTTTTACAGGGCTTATTTAAATGTCATAGACTCACAAATTCAGAGTGGTAGAGGTTAGAAGAGACCTGTAGAAGTCATGTGGTCCAACATGCCTGCGTAAGCAGGCCCACCTGCAGTCAGTTGTCCAGGATCATGTTGAGATGGATTTTAAATGTCTTCAAGGAGGGAGCCTCCACAACCTCCCTGTGCAACCTGCACTAGTGTTCTGATACTCTCACAATAAGAGTTTGCAGATGTTCAGAGGGAACATCCTGTGTCACAGTTTGTGCCCATTGCCTCTGGTCCTGTCACTGGATAACAAAAAAAGCCTGATTCTCTCCTTTTTGCCTTCTCCAGGTATTTACAAACATTGATGGGATCCCCTCTGAGCCTTCACTTCTCAAGGCTGAATCATCTCAGTTCCCTCAGTGTCTTTTGAGATGAGAGATGATGACTCATATGAGTCCTTCCTACCTTCACTGTCACTCATCACACCTTATAAAGACTGTAGCCTTTCCATCCAGTCAACACCATGTCTAAATATTTCCAGCTACAAATTTGATTAGAGTGTTAATTATTATGCAAGTCAGGCATGAAAGCACACTGAAACATTCCTCGAATATAGACTACAGACTTAGTCAACTGGATTTGGGACCCTATTTCAACAGGTTTATAGTTTAATCAAAACAATTTTCACTTAAGCTAATGACTACTAGTGAACACTCTTGCTATGGAAAACTTTACCTTTTGAATTCCAGCCATTTTATAGAACTATTTTAAAAATATGAGATTATTTATTGCCTTTAAAGAATCCTTTTTTTTTTTTTTTTTCCTCTGACTAGAAACAGCGAATTTTACAAGTGAAGGTTTATATATTCAAGAAAAACTACTAATGTTATTTCAAGATAGGCAACATATTCGGTATGTCAGAACATTATTATTACTTTCACTTTTGAAAAAGTGCCTTAGAACAGAAGAATTCAAATCTATATTGTAAAATTTGTGCTTAGACAAATTTTGAACTTTCTTAGAGAAAATAATTTCTCAAGCATTTTCTTGGTAAATTATAAAAAATCTCCTAAAGTTCATGTGTCTCAAAGTGCAGTTACCATTTGCTATTACCCCCTGATCACTGAGTTATTTGGACTGTTAGTGGCTGGGGATGCCTGCTTTGAATGAAAGCTGTACAATTATTTCTCGGCAATAGCATAAAAAATCCTATGTTTTAACTGCATGAGATACATCTAAACCAGAGCAGATGAATGTACTTAATCCTCCCAGGGTTACTTCTTAATCACCCTGTTACAAAGTTGCAAACTAAAATAATCTGAATGATTAGTTCAACCAGAGGTCTCAAGTTTTTTTCAAAGTGTTCAAACTCATATGTCAAAAAGGTGGAGAGGGCACAGGAAAGAGACACTGAAAATCTTTTAGAAATGTAAAAATTTTATTATTTTTTTTTTTTTTTTTTTTTTTCATTTCTAACGTTAAGGCTTTAAATAGATTAGGTTTTGTAAGCTGATAAGATTTCTTTTCTCCCTGTATTTTCACTGTTATTTTCACTGTTTATCCAGGCTCCTTACTATGAAAATTGCGACTTACCTATTTCATTAAGCTAAGCATAGTCATTGGAGTAGCAGCATCTCTCCAGCCTTTCAATCCGTGCATCTATAGACTATGAACTACCTCAATTAGCATGTAGGAAAGACCATTATCCATGGAGGTCTTTTGCAATCGACTAGGTAATTGATTTATCAAGCTACTTTCTTCTAACATCACAAAAGGTTGAAGAATCTGAGGAAAACTGCAGCTCAGAAGATCTGGGACAAAATCTTTTTCTTGTTAGGTGCACTTTCTTCCTGGTTCAGTGCTCACTGAAAAGCTAAAAGTTACCTTTGTATTTGGAGGGGCACCTCTACCAATGTAAGCTCAAGATCCCTGCAGACAGGCAAGCAAGCATAGGAAAGGGTTTTGGTGGACACAGTATGTAAAAAATCAAGAAAATTCAATACCCAAACCTTTTTTTTCCTTTTTTCCTAAAGCCAGGTTTAGAAATTTTAATGTATTTGTTCTACTTAGCTGGGTACTTAATGGGAAGAGAAGAGTACCTGTATGGAGAAGGGCAGGAAAAGGTGATTCTTGCTTGCTCAACAGCTGTAGTAATAATTTCTTTAACCTTTTGTGTCCTCAGTTATTCACAGCAATGAATGTCTAGCACCTCATAAGAAGGAAATGCATTCAGAAAATGATAATAAACAATTAATGTTTGCAGCTGACTTCAGTGAGTCTATTTGTGTGAAAATAGATCAATAGTTTGCATAAGGGTTGCATAACAGTCTCACATGACTGCCTATAAGAGCAGAAAGAAATCCTGTTTATTGCTAGGGGTGTGAGGTATAGTAATGGGTACTGCTAATGAGTAGGAAGGAAGCCTGAACTTATACATTTTACAAATAATGCCCCAGAACATGATGGTGATAATTAGTGTCATTGAAAAACATATGTAACAAATATTTGGTACAGCAGGAGAAAGAAATCCATACTGCTGCTACTTATGCTGTACCTGTTGTGTGGATAAATATAACAAAGAACTTCTGTTCTGCAAGGCTGCTATTGTAGCAATTTTACCGAGTACTAAATCTCAAAGGAAAAAATAGAATTTTATTACTTCACTTATCTTCTCCCTGTGGTATAAATTGCCGAAGAGTTACCTGGGGTTTCAGCTGCCCATTTTCTATTGACTCTAATGACAAAAACATGGCTAAACCCCTATGCATCTCTATAAAAATCCTAATCACATCTCTTTAGTTTACTGACAAGACCAAGTTGTTATTACTGTCAGTTCAGCGCAGCCAATGTAACTGTTAAAGAGCAAACTGAATTGCACTCTGCCTTGCATATTATTGACAAAATTGTCAGCCAGATTTTGATTCCAGAGATTTTTCAGGTAGTGATGATTAGTTTGCTGCACAGCTAAATGACTAGGCAGCTTACTTTGTTCTGGCCCCAAAGGTTCAAATGGTCCTCTGAACCTTTTCCAAAACCCATGGCTCTGCAAAACTGGGCTGGCATTCCTTGAGCAGTGTGCACCCAAATACCTTACAAGTTCACTAGGACTTCATGTTGAAGGTCAGTTGGAAACACCATGAAAACCATTTTTATCAGAGTCATTCTGACTGTACTTTCAGTGCTGTTTGCAGCAAGGATGTGACAAGGTTCACAAGCATGGATTTCCTATCAAAGCATGTATATGCAATATTTATTTATGAAAAAAAAATATTATTTTATCTGGAACAGAAGCCTTGTCCTTATCAAAGCCATACAGAGAGTTCTCAGATATAACAGGAACATATTCAGTTCATGGGAAGTGTGGGTGTGACAACAGGGACATTGAGTCAGTGATATACCTATGCAAGTTTCCTCTACTAGAATGGAGTAGCAATTCTGTCAGATACCTAAAGGATTATAAAGGAGATCATCACTGTCTTTGTCAAGGCTTTTTGACTTAGAAAAGTGTTCTTTCTCCCCACATCTCATGCTCCTGATTCATCAAAGTGTTTTTTTCTGGGACCTCAAAACTAAAGCAGTAACTGAGTTTCATCCACCAAGAGTGCTCTGTGAAAATAACAAGAGGATGGCAACTTTCTGGATGATATCTCACATGTTGATAAATGCAAACAAACAAAAACCTCAAACATTTTGAGGGAGTTTGTCTGAATGTGTAAAATCTCAAAGCATTTATGTATATACACTTCATAAAGGTATGATGAAAAAAAATAGTGTTGACCAAATTTTACCAACGCAGATTTCAATACAGATCAAAAAATTAAGAGTAATAAATTATATAGGCAATTATTTTTCCAGTCTCATTTTGAAATTTGTACTTCTCAGTCTTTTATATTGCTACTAGAGAATGTGACAGAAATGTCTGGGACAGGAAGGCTACTGTAAAAATATCAAGCTTTCAGACCATATTTTAAACCTGTGTCTGTCATGAGTCTTGTAATGTCTAACAAGGAAACACAGAGTTAGCAACACAAATACAGCATCTAAAAGAAATAAGAATTGTCATATTAACATTTGTGTTTGCTTTTATGATGTTATATGTGTGTGTTTGTGCAGTAAGGACAGAGGGGTTATTTAAAACAAGTTACACAAAGAAAAAAACACCTTTTTTCTTTCTAAGATCTCATAAGTATGAAAGAGAAAAAAATGACAAACAAGAGACTGATGGAGAATAAGAAAGAAAAGAACTCAAAGAGTGACATGCACTGTTACATGCACATCTCAGTTATTTGCTTTCATTTTAATTAGATTTTCTTTTTTTTTTTGTAAAATATTCTGTCATCAGATGAGATGCAAATCATGGGTGTTGTCAGAAGACATCAAGAAAGTCAAGGAAGAAAGGCCAGGGCAAACACAGTGCTTAAAAGACATTTCTAATATAGAAGTCAGGTTGAGGTTGCCTTTGGGAAACGGCAATAAGTTGAGGAGATAGCAGATCATCTGTTCGTCCCAGGCCTGATGGAGGTGTCAGTAAGGTGACTTTTACAAAAAAACTCAGAGAAATAACTCCCTTACTGTTTCTTCTACACGATACCTTTTCTGGAGTTCCTTCCAAATTCCCTACTTGTTTTTTCAGGCTTTACTATGCCAAAAATGGACCCACCCTGAGTCAGATTTGCCCTAGCTTTTTTTAGAGGTGTGCAGCAGGAGACATATGAAATCCACATGAGAATCAGGCCAGATGGTAGTCTCTGGATATGACACAAAGGTGTGTTCTTACTCTTCTTAGACCTTGCACAACCAGGTTTCAAGATGCTCCCTGGGATATCACCCAGTACCTATGGCTGGATGCACATTAGGCTGCAATGAGTCTTTCAAAAGGGCAGAAAGATTTGTCAAGCAATGGAATAAGCTGCTGAGAGAAGTGGCTGAATTGCCATCCTTTGAGGTATTTAAAAAACATGTAGATGTGGCACTGAGTGACATGGTTTAATGGTGGACATGGCAGTGTTAGGTTAATGGTTGGGCTCAACGATCTTAAAGGTCTTAAACAAGTTCTGGTGTCCTCAACATAAAAAAGACATGGAAGTGTTGGAACAAGTCCAGAGGATTGCCACGAGGATGATCAGGGCACTGGAGCACCTCCCATATGAAGACAGGATGAGAAAGTTGGGGCTGTTGAGCCTGGAGAAGAGAAAGCTGCGTGGAGACCTCATAGCAGCCTTCCAGTATCTGGAGGAGGGCTATAGGGATGCTGGGGAGGGACTCTTCATGAGGGACTGTAATGATAGGACAAGGGGTAACGGGTTCAAACTTAAACAGGGGAAGTTTAGATTGGATACAAGGAGGACGTGCTTTACTGTAAGGGTGGTGAGGCACTGGAATGGGTTGCCCAGGGAAGTTGTGATTGCTCCATCCTTGGCAGTGTTCAAGTCTGGGTTGGACAGAGCCTTGGGTGGCATGGTTTAGTGTGAGGTGTCCCTGCACATGGCAGGGGGTTGGAACTAGATGATTTTAAGGTCCTTTCCAACCTTAACTATTCTATGATTCTATGACTCTGTGAGACTTCTTTCTGCATTTCCATGGGCTCCAAGTAAACCCCTGGAAAAGTTCTTAGAAAGGAGCCTCCTGCTCCTGTTGCCTTTGCTCAATGATAACACTCATCCCTCCAGAAACAAGGTTTGTCCATATTTATTCCTTAGCTATTAACAATTCAGATCACGTCTGTCTTTTTATGCTAATTATATCAGCTTTCAACAAGGAAATCTTGCCTTCTGTTCCTTTCTCTTGTAAAAATAAATAAATGCATAAATATATATTGGAAAATGCAAGAAGATGGACTTGAAGTTAGCAGAGCATGTAGTACTTGAAAATGCAAGTAATAATGTAGCTTACCAAAATCTATTTCTTGAGCTAAAGCTTCAATTTAATGAGCATGCTAGCATTTCAGCAGTCATTACGCATTGAAAAAAGTTTCTAATAATTAAGGATAATTGGCATTGGAAATAAAATGAACAGATGATAATGGCTCTGCAACAGACTTCAGCAGCTTGCACTTTCAGCATGCATTGGGTAAGACAGAAGAGGCAAAGGTTTTTAAGTGCCAATCCAAACTGGTCAACTGTGTCTTGATTGCTTTTCCCCTAAATTTTTATCCTCTGTGCCTTTGCCTCTATTTTTCAGACTCTTTGTAAGTTGTTTCTTTTTTCTTTTTTTCTTTTTTTTTTTGATTAGTTGATTGTGGTTTTTTTTTTTTTTGTGGTGGTTTTTTTTGGGGGGGGGGGTACTGGGTTTTGGGGTTTGGGGTTTGGTTTGTTTTTTTCTTCCTGGGCTGCCCACAGCATAACATTCCAGGGTTAATTACCAACTAAATTAGGTCTATGATTCATGATTGTACAGTGTCACAATCTAAACTTCTATTAGCTTTCCATTTAATGTCATCACACATAAACCAATTCACTTTCAATATCCTGACTAACCTGTAGTACCAGCTTTTATTAGGTTTTCAGACAAAATAGCCTTAATGTATAATAATGTTGTTGAACACATAGGGATTTTGATAGTCTGCAAAGCATTTTCCACAGCTTACTGACTTTTTTTTTATGGTGGAACAGAGAAGAACAGGAGGACTCTTCTAACATTAGAGTAAATGCACTTTGTATCACGGCTATGCCTGCTAGCTCCATTGTGGTCAAAATATTTCCAAAATATTACCTTCCATTTTCATTAATTTAAATCTTGGCTGATGAAATTTTGTTGTAGAATAAAAAGGAATACAAAAGGGAAAAATTCAAGGCCTGCAATCACATTTTTTGCAGTATTTGTTTTGAAATTAACTTATTCACTCACCTGTTAAATTTCCCTTATGACACTTCTTGTGACAAAATGATGTCTTGAATAAGAAAAAAAAAAAAGCTGTTATATTTCCTTTGTTCTTCAACATCAGAAGCTCTGTAACTGGACATGGTTGTGTATTTCATCCTGCTGTCAGTCAAAATGACTCCAAAGCAATTCCACATTTACACATGCATACAAAAAAAATGCTGAATAACCTGATCTGTTTATAACACTGTAACATGCCCAATCTAAAATCAAAGAAGTCTCTGCCTCATTTCAGTTTAAATCTGCAAACCTGTTATTTGGGAATACCATTCTGTTCTTGAGTAAGAAAGCTGCAAATTACTTAGGCAGATCATGAAAAAAGTGACAAGAGAGCTTTGCAATTGCAAGGCATTGTTATGTGTCATTATGCTACCTATGTTACAAAAACAATGAATTTAGAAATTCTAGAGAGAGTTTTCTATTTTTAAATCGAAAGTCTTTATTTGCATCAATTTGTAAAGCCAGGAACTTTAGCTACCTTGAGACCCCTGCACAAAACTCAGAAAGAGAAAAAACTTATTTTCTGTTCATAATTATGTTATAGTCCTAAAGTTCAGCCTTAGGAGCCCCAAAAGGCATAACAAATTCAATGAATCACCATTTCTGAAAAGGATAAATCTTCCTCAGCACAGTAGAGATTCAGTATCCAGTTTAAAGTATCAGAGCTAAAGATCTAAAATGTTGGGCTAAGACTGAAACAATTCTGCTTGGCCAGTTGTAGATATGCTATTCAGAAGTGAACAACTACTGCAGTTTGTTTGAAGAAATTGCCTGTGGAATAAACAAACAGTTGAGTAGTGCACAGGAAAAGCTATGAAAAATGAGAAATAGATACATTAATTTTGGTCTCATTAATTAATTTATTATTACCTTTTGATACTCTCACTACCTATATAGCAAACTGTGAACCGTATTTAATCCTGCAATGATTCTGAAGAAAGACTTAATTTTGGTGAAACTGGGTATCAGAATTATACACAAGAGATTTCCTCACTGACTTAACCAAATATCAAATCATAATAAAATAAAAGATGTTCTGGTTTCTGCTTCAGGGAAATGAGGATATAGAGTGGAAAATTATGCATCAAGAGATTGAAAGTGGGAATATAAGAATAATGTCAACAACTTTGGTTTAATATGTGTCTGTGTATACGAGCATTAAATATTAGGTATACATGTCCACAAAGTTTTCTGAGTACATAAACATTTGGTTTTAGTTGGTCATCCCAAGTTAAATCTTGCCATTTTCTCCAGAGCCATTTATGAATGAGTTCCAAATGAATTCTTTTTGAGATATTTCTTAAATACAGAGTTCATGGCTTGAAAAGAAATTAAAAAAAAATAATAAAGAGAAAGAAAGAACCAATCCTTTGTTAATTGTAGCTGTTCACCCTTGAGTGGTTTGGAGAATTGGACGAGCCAGGTTTCCATTAGGATGCAATTCTTTTTTCATCGTTAGTAGGCATAGACGAGCATTCACATTGCAACTGGGCATTGTGAAGTCCTTCATATGGTAGAGGTGGCAGAGTTCAGTCCAAGTTGTAATGGCAGACCAGAATAAATACCTCCTCCAAATTTCTTTTACTGGCATAGTAGACACATGAACAGTAGACAAAAGGATCTAAGTTTGTACAGTGGAAATAATGTGGATAATATTTTGTTCAATTGGCGACACCATCTTCTGTCAGACATGTTGTCTGCTGTATGAATATGAATTATTTTACTGTTCAGTGTTCATAGGTTTTAACATAAGTTTTTATGTTGATTTATAATACATATAGCTTACTGTAGGTTTATAAAATTATTCAAGTTGGAAGGGACCTCAGGGTCTCCAGTCTTAAACCCCCAGTTCAAAGCAGGGTCAACCAGAGGATCAAGTGAGGTTATTCAGGGGATTAAAACAGATTACTTGGGGCTTTGTCTAGTCTGTTCTTGAAAACCTCCAAGGATGAAGACTTCTTAGCCTCCCTCACTGCCTGTACTGTTTATGCCCCCTGGTGAAAGCATTTCTCCTTATATACAATCTGAAACTGTCTTAGTTCAATATATATGCTTTTCCTCTTGTCCTCCGGCTACGTACTACTGTGAAGAGACAGGCTCCATCTTCTCCCCACAGGTATTGGGATGGCTTCTGTTAGGTGTACTTAAAGCCAGTATTCATACTGAGCAGATCCCAGTTCCTGAGTTCCTGCTGCCATGATAAATTCACCACTCCCTGTCCATCTTGGTGGTCTTCCATTGAACTCTGCATGGTATTGAAGTACTATGTAAATTGCTTATGTTTAGCAAAAGAAAGAAACAAATTAACTGGTCTACATGCAGAAATTTCATGCATCGACTTTAGGGAAAAAAGTCCACCTAATTACAGCTATACAGAGATTTATACTGAGGATGTAAATGAAAAGGTGGTATTTACCGATATGTTAGATTCTTGTCTGTGCATGCTCTATATTCCAAGAAATATAAAATCATCCAATACTGGATTCAGAGGAGATACAACATGAATTTTCACTTATTCTATTTTTTTCTTTTGCTAGAGGTATGTCATTTTGCTTATTTGAAGAGATGATGGTGGGGAGTTACTTTTTAGCAGTGGACCAATTTGATTTACCAAAGCCCATTCTAATGTAATCAGATTACTTCAGACAGAAAGTCAAACAAAATGGCTTTCATCCTCATATTCTCCTAAGAGAATTATGACAAAGTTGAGGAGACTAAATAAACTTTTTTCTTGTTGTTGTTCACAGTGTCTGAGAATATGTTTGAAATAGAAAAGGTACAGCTGACCTGTCTAACCAATCTGTTTAATTCCATTATGGTTTTGGCTGTTGCTTTTTCTACCAGGCATTCTTGTTAATGTAATTGTTTAGATGAGAGTTAAGAGTCCTTATTAGCTTATGCCACAAAGATTTTGCCCCTGAAACTTATTTGTCAAAACTTAGTCTTCACATGGGACTCATTTTTCCTCTGTCCCTAGTCTACTAAGCCTTCTGACTGGGACTGCTTGATTATGGTATTTTCCATTTCTTTTTCACTGGACACACAGTATACCCATTACGTTATGGTCATCTCTGAATAGAAAACAAAGCAGTTTTATGGTATGACATAAATAATATTTCACTCTCTAATGCCATTTTTTCATTCTATTCAGTCTTTGGCCATACTGATACATGCTTATATAACTACCACTTAATTTATGTTGTGCACTACTTTCTAATTATTGTGTTACTTTCATTACAGGACAAACAACTTTGTACCTTGGCTATACTTAGATGAATAATAACAGATGTTCGACCCTGACATTCAAAAGGATCAGATACCAGAGGAAGTGTTGATTTTCTTGTATTTAGTCTTCAAATAGTCACTGGACACACAAATGCAGTTCCAGAATAAACCCCTTTAACATATAAGTTGCCTTACTTGTCTTTTTGCATTGACTATAATGAGAACTGAGGAAAAGCAGAATGATAGCACAGAATACAGGACTTAAAACCCTTTCTCACCTTAAAATTAGTGAAAAACGTTACTCAAATTCAGTGCAGCCATTAACAGAATACTAGGTTTTCCTACCCAAGTGGCGCTCTAGGAAGGCCTTGAGAATTTCTGGAGGAGTTCTAAACTATTTGAAAGGCTTTAGGCAAACATCACAGTTTTAATTGAAGAGGAGTTCACTTTTATTTTCTTATTTCAAAGAGAAGTGCTCTCTGAAAACAGAGCCACTACTCTACTCACAGATTATTGATAATATTAAATGGCAAAATGGACATCACTCTTTATCTCATTAGAAAATAATTACATAAAAATCCAGATTTTAAGGGGATACTTACATGGAATACGTATTCAAATAAGTAAAATTAACAGGAACTAGTCCACAGTTTAGAAAGGATTGACATGAAGAAGGCAAAGTAGTGTTTCTGTGAATTATTCCCATTTATAAATGATCGTTTCAATTCATCCCAAAAGATTATGATGGAATTACCATTTACATTAAGTCCTCTTTATACCTCTTCCACAAGTGCATAGGGGCTTTAAAATGCATGTAAGTGTAATTGATGTCAGACAACATAAAGTGGCCTCAACGCAGCTGAGAATAATGCCCTTAATCTGGAATGTTTCAGATAGGTTAAAATTACTGAAAAATACTATTATATTTTCATATATTAAAGTGGTTTTATAAGAATGGAATTCAAAGGCAGATTTAATTAAAAAAAAAAAACACAGACAAAACCAACCCAACCTAACCCAAACCAATAAAAACCAAACAAAACCCAAAATCAACAACAAAACAAACCACAAAACAAAAGCCAACCAATCAAACAAAAAAACACAACAAAAACTAAATATGAAATTATTAGTTTGTAATAAACATTTAATAAGCACTTTTACTAAGTTGCATAAAGTCTAATGTTCCTTATATACATTTTCTACATTCAATTCAATGGTTCTGAAAGAGTTGCTATGCTTTATTACAAACAAAACAAGTCCTTTGGCCCTTACATAGTCTAAATGTAGAAACTCAGCTTTCAGATTTCAAATATTAGAACAACTTATCAACATGCTTAAGGATGCTTATGAAATTCTTATGGCCTTACTGTGATGTCTGTTCTTCAGTTACTAATTCACTGGCATAGTCTCTTAGCATCAGATTAGAAACAGGACTCAGTCACTGTGCAACAGTTTTCTCCAAAGTAAGCACGAAACTGCAGATTATGGAAGTCACATTGAAGAGGTTGGTCCCCATGACTGGAACTGACAAGACCAACATGCTGAGCACTTTTTTTGGATTATGGACCAACTCTTCAGTGTGGTAACTTTAGTGTCATAACTTTATGGGCATTAGGGATTTTATACCCTGACACTTTGCCTTTAGAAGCATGATATGAAGTTGGATACCTAGCACTCCTTTTATTGAAAGGACAGTGCTATCTCTCTTTTCTCTCTTCTGTGTAATAACAGAATGGTTAGAACATATGCCTAAGAAAATAGAGATGTGTTCATTTTATCATCCTAAGGGACTTTCCCATTCCTACAAAATAATTCTATCAAATAATAGACCAGATAATGTGCAAGTTATATCTCTTGTTCAAGCTTGCTGTTGTCCAGATATGAATGCAGCAGTCACAGAACAAGAAAGACAGCAAGCAGAAATCCTGCCCTGATAGAGGCAGAAGGTGGGCTGTTCAACCTCAATAACTGTAGTCTCTCTGCACCAGTACTCTGGCTTAGTATAAGTTCATTAGAAGAGATTTCGTGGTAGAACTTCCAAGCAGACAAAGGAGTTTTCTTACCTGTTGTCTTAACTGCAATTCTGCATAACTCATCCGGCCTATATTTCATATCATCTCAGTGCCTATCTTCCTTTGGAGCTTGTCCTCAGCCTTTGCACATTTCAGCAAGTGCTCAGCTAGTCTGATTGATTTAAAGTACTTCCTGAAAATACCAAGGATATGCAAAAATGTTCGTTCTTTACAAGAGTGTGAATTTTCTGGATTGTTGAACAGAAGATGGAGAGTGACTTCATTAGAACATCAAAAGATCTTTGATTAAAATGAAAGATTTTAGTGCATCAGATATAAGGTCTAGACTAGTAGGTACTGCAGTAGGTACTGCTCAGGTATCAGGTTCACAGGCTGTTTGCTGCAAAAGCAGAAGCTGATCAAACATGGTCCATGTTCCACTTAGCTACCACAAAAAACTTAGCCTGATCACTCCATCTTTCATACCACACATTTTCCTATAGGAAAGCATAAGACAGAATTACCAATTTGATTGGTGGACCCCTCGGTGGATAAAGAACTGGCTGGATGGCCGCACGCAAAGAGTTGTGCTCAATGGCTCAATGTCCAGCTGGAGACCA
>JARCZZ010016685.1:6609-19734 GCA_030323915.1 Brotogeris chrysoptera | reverse complement strand
CCTGCCCCTGGCAGAGGGGTTGGAACTAGATGATCTTAAGGTCCTTTCCAACCCTAACTATTCTATGATTCTATGATTCCTGAAGAAGGAACGTATTACACCATGAACTTAGCATGAACATTTCAGTTGTGTATTGTTCCCTGTAACTTGTCAGCACTCTAGCAGATGCTTTTCATTGTATTCCTATTCCTATAACTGCAAGAGAAATGTCATACAAGTGTCACAAGCAATTTAAAATAATTCAGTTACTGCAGAAATAATGTTCTGAAAACAGAAAAGTAAAATCATAGTGACAGCCCACCACCCTAATATTCTAATGAGCCACTTTATGTCTTCAACATCCAGAAATTGGTTTGTGTAAATCATGTATGCCCTGCAAGCTGCGCTGCAGAGCAGCTTTCCTACTGCTCTAGTGTGAAAGGGCTGCTTTGAAAGAGGAAAGCTATCAAGTCTGAGTTAGCAATTCATCTAAAAATCTATCAAAGACAGAATCACCTTTTCAAAGCAGAAATTTGTAATTCTGGCACATAAAGAACATAATGCACCATATGTAGTTGCATATGTAAATGCCGTATGTTCACTACATTTCTAAATTCCAGGGAGACAAGCAAATTACCTCCCCATTCTCTTAGGGAATCCTACATCTGGTTTACCATAAAGCTGAATATTGCTGGGGTAGAAAGTGATCCCTCCCACCTCCAAAACAGCCATAACTCAACAGCTTCCTTATAGAGGCACTTGCTACCTACTTGCAGTTTTTGGAACTGTCAGTGATTGCTCCGAATTTTATTCGAAAAAGGTGCTTCGTACTCCTTACCGTAGATTCAAGTTATTGTGCATTATTCTCTTGTAAAACTACCAAACTAATGATAAACAAGGCAGACAGCATTTTGCTCTGTTAAACTTAAGTATTTCTTACCTCTCATGGCCCTTTCTTTCTCCAGTTTTCTTTTGCTCTCCTGTATATATAACCCCTGGCTCTGAAACTATTCATAAACATGCTACCTATTCACTTTGTACCCAAGAAATATGATGCAAAGGAGAAGCATAAAGGAAAATCATTACTGTGAAATTCTATTTAGGTTTGCTCTTAATTTTATATGCATATATATATATACATATTTACTTAATGTTCAGTAGACACTGATAAAAATCCTAGAAATTTAATAGTTAACTCTTAGCAATCTCATTGCTACCTACTGACAATTGCAAAGAAGATCTTGCTTCTGAACTAAGCAATACTCAAAGACATTTTAAGAGCTGTGCAGACCCACAAAACTGACATCCTTCTAGGTCTGTCCCTGTCCTGTTAAGACACCAAGCAAGTTAACAGAGAAGCATTTGGAAAAAAGGATCAGCTGCTATCTTGTATAATACCTATTTTGTCAATATACACAAGTCTAAAACCTTCATAACTGTCAAATGTTATACCTCTTCTGAGGAGTAAATTCACCATCAAATCACCTAAGAGAGATTCAATAAGAGGACAACTTGGAGAGCAGAAAGAGACTTATGGATGACAGCTGGCAGCAAATTAGGAGCTGGCAATGCAATCTCCCACAAAAAAAGCATTTTCTGACTGCAGTGGCACCACAGACCATTAAGAGGACACTGATGAGATTAGTTAAGAATATTTTGTTTCTTACGGGCACCTTAATAGCATAAAGTGTCAACAAAGTAGAGAAATGGAACACACTGTCAAGAAAATATTAAAAGAATATTAGTATCAGCAGAGTTTTAGTTGTGCTTTGCTGAATGTAACCACAGAAGAGAACATAGGCTGAATATGAGTGAAAATACTAAAAAAATCTACCCATGCAATTCATTTATTTTTTTTTTTTTTGGCCCTTGTGTCAAATAAAAAATAAATGTTGCATTTTTCACAAGTCATGCAGTCACTGAGTACAATACCAGTGCATTGAATTATTTTAATTTTAAAGGTATATTAGACTGCCAAAAATTTATTAGTATGACACCACATTTTTGTTTATATGAATATAAACTATGCTGCTAGCATTAGCTGTCATATGCCGTCTCTAAGAAGTTATTTCAGAGCAGCTATTTAATTTTATGATATAAAAAGTGTAATTTAAGAAAACTGATGCTCTTGGCTTGTAGTTGAAAATTGTTTACACTGATTTCAGCCTTATTTTATCTTAGAAAAGTTCTTTTCATATCCATACCAGCACTATTTGTAGCTGCTCAGGTTCAACATTGCTCAGTTGTGATCCCTAAGTGAGAGCTCACCAAGAAAACTTAAAGGACTGCAATTTTGCCTTAAACACTGAGGTCAAAAGGGTGGTAGAATCACTACGAATCAATAAGATGTAAGTGCTGTTTTGTCATAAGATTTTTAATAAGCCTCACAAAATACAAACTTATAAAGAGGGTAGATTTAGATTTGGGTTAGATATTAGGAAGAAACTTTTCCTGTGAGGGTGGTGATACACTGGCACAGGTTGCCCAGATAAGTTGAAGATACCCCATCCCTGAAATGTTCAAGGCAAGGTTGGATGGAGCTTTGAGCATCCTGCTCTAGTGGAAGGTGTCCCTGCCCATGGCAGAGGGGTTGGAACAGGATAATCTTTATGATTCCTTCCAACCCAAACCAGTCTATGATTCTTTGAAAATATTCTAAAGATTGGATTTTTTTTCCTGGGCATTTACATTTATCATGACTATGTTTCTCACCTCCTACCGCCCAGTTTGCCAGTATCTAACAATTAGAACTGGCAAAATACAGATTCATTCATTGTAATTTTTTTCTTCAAGTTTCAAAAGCTTCAATAAAAACAAGAAAAAAAAAAGACAACCATTTCTCTTCTTGTAGTCCATGAGGTATTTGTGGAAGAGTGATATATTTGCACATATATATAGATATATGTGTATATATACATAGTTATATAGAACACTTTTTTTGCAAGATGTGGGTTTTGAACAAGCAAACTATAAAACGTGTTAAAACTAGCTGTAGTAAAGTGAGTGATGTTAAAGATATTTTGAAAATTCATCACAAGGAAAATTAACTCCCATTTATTCTTGTGGCTGTGAGTAGCATATTCCATTCCACAGCTACAGAGGAGCACAGAAATTAGTGGTGAGTCTGAGAATAGATGTCTAGGAAGATCATATCTCCCTCATTCTTTAGATTCTAATACAAGGTACAGTTTTATTAGTAAATTTAATAAGCAAATAAGAACACCTGCATTCAGCCAGATCAAAGGTTCATTCAGCTCAGTATCTTTTCTCCAACATCAAATCCAAAGGATAGGAAGGACTTTGCCAGAAAACTCCCTTCCCCTTCAAGATCTGCATCTCAGGGATTTCTTAGAAGGGACACATTCCAGTAGCCTCATCTTTCTGTTTAATAGCCCTTGAAAGATTACTTTTCCCTGAACTCTTTCAGTCATGCTCTGAGTCTATACTAACTTCTACGATCTTTAATGTACTGTAGAGGGAAATCTAAAACGTGAAAACCCCTTCTGTGTTTCTCCAGCAGCCACCATCTGTCAGGTTCATTTTATACCTACTAAGCTTTTGTATGAAAAGTGAACATATAGATGATTCTTATTGATGCTTTCTATGCCACTTACCATCTTATTGACCTTTAACATATCCCAGATTCTTTTTTTTCCAAGTACAAAAGTTCTACTTTATATAGCTATTCTTTGTACTAAAGACATTTTATCCCCTTTCCCTGAATCTTTTGCAGCTTTGTTACAGCCTTCATGAGACAGAACTTCCTGTAGTATTGAAAATGTATACATATCACTTCGTGATATTTTTAATACCTTTTCTGTTCTCCTACTAATTTGATATGTTCTTTTGCTAACACAAGCATTAGCTTGACATTGTTATAGAGCTATGAGCTATAACCAAGATTCCTTTTCTCCAGACATACAGTGAGGCTAGAGCTGTTCATCTTACATGGAAATTTAGGATTATTTTTTTTTTTTCCACTGTAGATGTCCTACAGTTCATAACTATGTGCATCACATTCATCTACTCTTAAGATTATTCACAAGTGCAAACCACTGCCTTTTCTGGCAAATCTGAAGTACACCTGGCAGCAGTGACAACATAAAGACCTCGTGAAATGGCTGTCTGCACCATGCTAGTGTTTGCTTGCTGTGTCTGCCATCGCCTTTCAAAAACAGAGAGAGCTGGAGCCTCAGAGTGAAGCTGCATTTGTACTACAGATATTCAAACATATTCAAGACAGTCCCAGCACAATGTGAAATGAGAACAGTGCAGATTTACTCACTGGCTAGATCGTGGGGCAGGGAGCTCATATGCCTGGGTGTCAGTGATCAGGGAGTGACACCAAGTGCCAGTCATAGGTGGAACTAGGGCCAGAACCTGTGTGGCTGCAGTGCAGCACTGGGAGCCAGTGTGCGTTTGTCAGTGAGAATGCAAGTGCTGGCTGTGGTCTGTCCTGATCACCTGGCAAGCAGGTGATAATGAAGGAAGTCCGGAGGGTTTCTCCAAGGATGAGATAATGGGAAGGTGGCTACTATGGACCAGGGGAGCTGTGGCCTGCTGTGTTGGTGGGTGGTCTTCCATCCTGCTCAACCAACAGAGTGGAAACAGGATGAAGTGGCTGGTGCTGCTTGAGCCCATGTGGGTGCTGAGTGTGTCTGCCTGCATTTATCCACATAGCTGTATACACGTGTCTGAGGTGTATACGTGTGCCATGTGTGTGTGCACCTATTGGGCACACGTTCTCAGCCTTGCCACTACCTGCATCTGGGGCACAGAGATGGGGGCAATCTCATCTTTATCTGCTGTCAGATTCAACCCTTTCTAACATCAGTTGCTTCTGAAACTTTAAATATTCTGTAGCTTGGCAGCTAAAGCTAAAAACAGAGGGAAAAAAAGGCAGTTAAATGGCAAAATTTAGATTGATTTCCTTTCAGAAAGGAAAACCGACCCATTCAAACCCTGCAATTTTTGTCAGTGACCAGTCTAGGACCTTCACTAGGTCCATTTCACATGAGATGAATGGTTGGTAAATGCTAGAATGCATATAATAACCTTAAATTCTGTTGCAGACATTTGCGAAGTGACTACAACTTCATCAGTCTAGAAAACATTTTAAATTCAGACCTTACTTCTAGCTGAGGGATATATATTCATTGATTGTGTTGATAAAACAGAAATGCTAGTGTTTTTAAAGTCTCAGATTAGTACTCTAAGACTCAGGCAATAGTTTTGTGCACAGTTTCCTATGTATATTTAAGCCTTTTTCCAGCACCCAACTGAAATTATATTGTCCTGAAGGTTAAAGATAACTATAGCTATTCAGCAAGAAGTTCTCAAACAAATCCTGCCATAATAGTAGCTTTGCTATGTACCAGAGCAAAACATCTTAATTGCTTGTATGTGGAAATTCTTTATTTTAATGAAATTCTCAATGCTGAAACGCATATTATACATCAGCTGGATTACAATGCCATCACAAATTGAACAGAAGATGTTTCATGTTCCCCTTTCAGTACTGAAATACCTAAAAAGACCAATAATCAGTATTCATAAAAGTTAACAGAGAAATAAAATGCAGGAAAATATGTTTCTTTTCAGGAAAACAATTTTTTTAAAGAGCTTTTAATGCTTTTTAAAAAATCCAGTCCACAACACCATCAATTCAGCACTACCAGCTAGTAGAGACCAAAAAATATAATGCCATCATTGCTCTCTCAAGGCTATAACTTGAAAATCCTCCCTTCTGACAGACCAATAACTTCTTAGTTAAAAGTGACTAGATTATATGAAGCTATTTTACCCCTTTTCCTTCAAAAATAATTATTTAGCCCAGTAAAGCAAAGTTCTCTAAATTCTCTTTGTTTTTCCTTTGCATTCACTCCAATTGTTTTTAAGATTCATCAAAATGAAGGAAAGCAAATATATTAAAAAGAGGGTAACAATGCAAGTTGATACCAGATTTGAAATACATGGAAGATAGTGTTGAAAAAAGTTTTTACAAAGGGTAAGATCCTATATTTTAAAATGCTGAGCTAAAGACAAATATAGTGCCGTTTAGAACAAGACTGTTCTTCATAGATGCAAGCCCATTCTGCAGATGGAGATCACTGAGGACAGGGTGGATTTTATTTGTTTACTTTTCTAAAATAAAGTAAAATAAATTGAGGCTTTAGGTAAACATCACTATTACTTTACAGTTGCTTAGCAACAGCTGGTGGAATACGTGCATGATATATAGCTCAATTAAATAAAAGGAAAGTGCTGATTTCATTGTTTGTGAAATACTGAGGCGGTAATCCAAATTATCTTCTGAGCTTAACTGGAAGAGGAGCAACTCAACTGTAGGCAAGCTACTCTGGGGACTACTGAGAACTTTCCTTCTGCCAGACTCTGGCTACATACAGAATAACCGTCTGTCCCAAATTGATCACTTCAGTATTGTCACTGACTTTCATTTTTTATTGATGCCACTCTCCCAATTCACTTCATTGACAGCCTTGCTCACATATCAGGATTTAACAGCAGGTTTTTTATTCCCATCTTTGTCACTGGATGTCTACATCATGAGGCTGAGAAGTGCAACACAGTTCAAACTGTTTGCTTTTATTATATTTTTGTTTTCTATTACTAAAAGAACTATTATCAAAACACCCAGCTCTGAAAGCTGGGGAAAATCCATTTGTCTCATTGTAACTATTCCATGAGCATGGTCTATGTTGACTACCTTTTTTTCCCTGGCAGTTGCTACTTTGTACATCACTTCTGTTATGCAGCAGGCTTTTCAGCATTTTTTGTCTGTGTGTGACTAAAGAATCAGTCCAAAAACAGGTTTCAAATTTGTTCATCTCACCTACTTTAATTTGTTTATTCTTTGCATATAAAACAGCGAGTATAGTCAACTGACATCGAGGACAAATACTGTCTTCCAAATTAAATTCCTAAGTCATAACTTGAGGAAAGAGAATGAGTGGCAATAAATTCCTCATTAGAGAAGCTTAATTTTCAAAGATGGAAAAGTTGGTTGTTTTGTTGTTTTTTGGTGGGGTTTTTTTTCAGAATAGAATTTAGAAAGATCAGATGACATTCCACTGGATTTTAACATTAAAACAATCAACCACATTTGTTAATACAAACACATTTTGCAGGAAGAATTTCAGCTTGCATGTTAAAAAATTGGTATTTTAGGTATATTATTTCCATGCACATAATTGTGCTTCTTATTTAGATTTGTTTTTTATATAAATCAGAATATGGACACTACTTTCCCAAGCAATGCCCAGATAAGAAAGAAGATTTCTTCTATGAAAAATTAACAATATAACATAGCAAACGATATTACAGCATTAGCAAAAATGCTAACTAGTTAAATATAATCAAAATATAGGTAGCATGACAACATGTGTATGTGCAAAATACAAATTTTACTGCACTTTTGAAGTTAGTAAATATAAAACCGTACATAATCTATGAGATTCATTAACGTTACCAGGGTGGGAATGACGCAACAGACACATATTCCCTGGAGATGATAAATTCAAAGTATAGCTGCACAAAACATTCATGACTGGAACTGAAATGATGTGTTCTAATAATCTTAACCACAGGAAATTTAGTACCTTATGGTTTGTATCTTACAGATATGTTTGTACACTATTAGAGTAATTACTGATCTTAATGGGGCAATATAATGGAGTGGAGGATGATGCAGCTCCTGTGCCTGAGTCATGATGTCAGTAGCTGACATTTATGGAGAGCAATATTTAGAATGGAGTAGCTAACTACAATGTTGCAACATCAATAACAAACACAATTGCGTAAGTAACTACAGGTGTGATTCCAAATCCTTTGGCCTTATATACACCAGTGCCAAAATGCTGCCAGTCTGATTTGGTGCCTCCAGTTCATACTGGAGTAAATGACTAACGAATGACATTTTTTTCTGTATCTACATAAGATCTAGTTTTATTTCTCCCATACTAAGTACAGTTTTTCAGTTTTATGTTTTCCACTGTGTATATCTCAAGCAATTATTTAGATATTTAAACAGCAACAAATAATGTTGTGAACTGTAACAAAATGCAAGTAACGTTTACTTTAAGGTACACTGCATTAGAATAATGCTGTCTAAATAATAGTGTATATAGTACATCTATTTACTAATTATTCAGCTCATACACATGATTCAGACAGGTTACAGAAATAAAAGTTTATGCAGTGAATTAAATGCAAATGAATTAAGAAACTTAGATGGTAATACAAATTGGAACTGTAAAACATGCAAGAGGATATTTATGATATTACATACTTAAGTGATTTCTCCTAACAGTGCACCACTTCATGAGATACTGCACTTCTCACTGGTTTGCCTATATTACATAATTGTTTCTTACAGAATTATGGTGGATACTGTTTTGAAATACCAAATAGAAAAATAGCCCAAATATTCAACTATTTATGCTGGGTGAAGCACATGAAATTGCACAAATTGAGCTTAAACTCTGCCACAAGAACTTAAGGCTTTTTCATCTCACATTAAGCCTCTGCCCTCACATTTTGCCTGTACATCACAACACGCAAGCACTATCTCAGCAACTAGTCCTGAACTGGATTTCTCAAACGGATTTTTAATCCTCAGTTAAGGCACATTTGAAATAGGTAGAAGAGATCTACCCTTTGCTGGAATACTGCAAGCAATACCCTTTTAAGTTCATTTTACATGAAATATTGTACAAAAGAAAAAAACTACCTCCTGCATCACTGACAAATCCTCTGGAGCCAATGTGACTGACAGGAAACGAGAGCCAAAAGAAGCACAGCACATCATAGATGTTATTCATGTTGGCACTGCTAAAGCTGGTTGTGCCAGGGTGGGTGAAATGTAGGCTGATCTGCCATGTCAGTGTCAGGCCTCTGGTGCAGAATTGCCCTTGGATCTGTGACCTATTCTGATGTTCTGTTGTGATTTAAGCCGTAACTCACGCAGTTTGCTCACTCACTCCCCCCTCTTCCCCCCCCCCCCCCCCCCCCGTCATGGGTTCAGCACTAGCAGTAATTTTTCTCCTTCTTGGGAGCTGGCACAGCGCTGCATTTTTGATTTTGGGCCTGGGAACTGCACTGATAACACCAGTGTTTTCAGTTATGGCTTAGAATGTTTCAGTCTGACCAAGAACTTTTTTACATCCTGGGCATGACATATTGTGGCATGGACTACCTCTTTGGCTAGTTTGGGTCAGGTGTCCTGTCTCTGCTTCCTCCTGGCTTCCCCTCCTCCCTGGCAAAGCATGAGGCTCAGAAAGTCCTTGGTCAGACTAAACATTACTTAACAACTAAAAACATCAATGTTATCAGCGCTGTTCCTAGGCTGAAAGTCAAAACCACAGCACTGCACCATCTACGAAGAAGGAGAAAAATGACTGATACTGCTGAACCCAGGACATGTTCGTAGTTACTGCTTCCATGAAATGACATGAGGATGGGTTTCTCTAGAAAATTTTTATTTACCACTCATGCGAGATAGCATTATGGCTCATCCTCCTTAAGTTCTCTTAGAAGTTATTCTCCTCTAATGCCAGTAATTTCTGGGCAATGTACAAATACACCATTGCCTATTCTTGCTCTAGGCCTAAAAGAAAAGCATTCATATTTGTGATAATCTAGGGATCTAACTTTAATTTAAAACAGAAATGATATGTGGGTAATAGATGGTGGAAGAGATTGATCCTCAGACCCTAGCCCTTACGAACAGTAACACAATGTGTCTGGCTATTGAAGTGTGCAAGAGGGTGATCATACGCCTACTGAAGTCAATGACAAGGATTCTATGGACTTCAGTGAGGAAAGATCAACTTTGTACATACAAGCTCAGATTCATTATATATATGACTAGTTTCTAGAAAGAGACAACATCTGAGAGGGAAACGATGGGCATGGCTCAACAGAAGTGAACATGCCTTTGGGAGATTGTGCATGGCCATCAATAAGAGGAGGATAAGACCCTGAAATGCTAGCTTTCACTCATGTTACATCAGATTGCATTATGTCATGCTGGTTTACATCTCATCTGGAAGACACACTTATGTTACAAAATATAAGAGAAAGCAGTGATTTGAAAACAATGTGTTTATTTTAGTTGCAGTGACTAGTTAATGAGCAGTTATGACAAAACAAGCTTTAATTAGTTTAAAATTATTTTTTTCCCTAAGAGTAAAAAAACCTTGCCGACATTAAAGTTTTTATACAAACAACTACAAACTATTAATTCATTCCGCATTGTACTAGTTATTAGACTACAGCTGCATGACTTGACTTACACTAGAAATTCTGAAAGCATGCCTCTGTCATGCCCTTAGCACACCTGACTCCCAGTTTTCTCTGCTATCTACAGCTTTTCTTACTCAGGGGGAATGGAATCACATGTTTATGAAAAACACTGAACATATGGCTCTTGTGGCATAAATTACAAAATGAAATTTTCCACAGTGCCTTGCTGGACAGACAGCCAAATGCTATGGCTATGACAGGGTAACTATAATATCTTCTTTGTGTCATTGTAACCTATATTTGAAGCTCTATAATTCATGGTATGGTTGTCAGCTAGAGTCAACCAGTCCATACAATGTTCTTACAATGTCACAGAAAAATCTGAAGTATTAGGATACTTTGAAATAAATGTAAGGTCCACTGTATTGTATAGTTTTTAGTCACAATCTGGTGATGAATGACCACACTTATAAAATTTTAATAAATAAAATTATTAAAAATGTAATCACATATTGTTTGTGATTATTGCTATTTGATATAGCAGATAGTTTTCCATGTTCACATTTACAAAGTGCTGATTTTGTAGTTTATTAGAACAAGAGCCAGGAAAGAAAACATCAAAGGTCACATATAAAAGTATAATCACGTTACAATCACAGCACTTGAAGAACACGAGACGCCTCCACACACACTTCCCAAATGTCCTCTTGGTGCCATTTCTAGAAGAAAATGTCATCAACAAATCAGGTTTATTATTAAATATCTTTGATTTATCTCAACATTGCCCTCTTCAAGCCAAATGTCTTTGTGTCACACTTTGTGGCTTTTCAGTTGATATGAGTTGGCATATCTTCACTAGCTGCATCAGATCAGATCAACTATAACACTAGTTGAATTTCCAACACATACACTGATTCTACCATCAACCTTTCTTCCCTCCTTCTTTCCTTCGGTTTTCAAATATTTAGCTGGTAAAGGCATTTTATTATTTACTCTTGAATCTGATCATCTTCATAATACCCTATTAATTACTTTGATATTTCTATGCTAATAAGTTAAAACACTGTACAGAGAATAAGTAATCAAAGAAAGAGCAAGGAATAGGTCTGTTTACTGTATTTGTTAAATCTTTTCTCAGATTGTTTGTTTGTTTAATTCTATGATGGATGCAATAGATACCACATTTCAGCTGCCATTTCACTTGCTCTGATTTACAGAAAGGCTATCTGAAGAGCTGCAGAAAGACTGTGATACTGAGAAATTCCATGCTGATGCAGGCACAGCAGTGGCATACCCAAGCAATGCCCATTTTTGCACGCATGGCAATGGGCTCTCAACTACCTAATAGGACTCACGAGAAAAATCAAGGAGTACTTGGATTGTTGAAGTGAGGTGTTCATAAAACTGTAAGAGTCAAAAAGGTGAACAGAATGTTTAGAATTTTTAGAGGTAAAGAAACAGAGAGTATCATTAAGCACTACATATGCTCACTGTCCAATCTGAGTTCTGCATGCAAGTTCAAACTCGCAATCATATCAGATGCTTTAAGGTATGAAATAGCTTGCATACAGGGAGACTAAAGAGTCTCAGATTTTCTAGCCTGCAAAGGAGACTGCTGAAGGGGAAAGTGGGAGAGGTCCACAGCTTCATAAGGGTAATAAAAGGTTCTTCTGTTGTTTTTCTTTACTTTCATCTCTCAAAACTTGACTTCTGGTAGAAGTTCAAAACAAAAGGAGATCTGTTTTCACCGAGTACATACTAAACAATGGAACTCATTTCAACAAGAAAGTAATAAAACTGTATCAAAAGAAATTAGAATAAAAAGTCCATCAGAGCATTTTAAAAGGACAGATACAACCTCTGTCTTAGAAAGTCTCCCAGGCATGCATATGTAGAAGAAAGAAGGTATATCTTGGAAAGTATGCTTATACTCTCCTTACAGATTTTCTAGGCATCTCCTATTAGCCAGTGAAATAGATAAGATACCAGACTTGATGGACTTCGGTCAGACCCACTATGCTCTTAACGCCACTGTCTGGGATATATTACTGAAGAGGAAATACCCCTTAGCACTCTTAAAGCATTTAAGGTTATCCAAGTCAGATTTGAATTGCATCAAAGGAATAGGTTTTATGCTTTAACACTTTTGTTCTCTTCTTCATTGAAAGACACTAATGAGCTGCTCATTATTAAGGAGAACATCAAACATCTTTAACATTTGGACACTGTCCCACACGACATCCTTGTCTCTAAGTTGGAGAGACATCAATTTGATGGATGGACCACTCGGTGGATAAAGAACTGTCTGGATGGCTGCACACAAAGACTTGTGCTCAACGGCTTAATGTCCAGCTGGAGACCAGTAGCAAGTGATGTCCCTCAGGGATGGGTGTTGGGACCGATCTTGTTCAACATTTTTGTCAGTGACATGGACAGAGGGATTGAGTTTGCCAATGACACCAAATTGTGTAGTTCAGCTGATACACTGGAGGGAAGAAATGCCATTCAGAGGGACCTTGACACGCTTGTGAAGTGGGCTGATGTCAGCCTGATGAAGTTTAACCATGCCAAGTGCAAGGTCCCACAACTGGGTCATAGCAATCCCAGGCACCGCTACAGGTTGGGCAGAGAAGAGATTCAGAGCAGCCCTGTGGAGAAGCACTTTGTGGTGCTGGTTGATGAGAAACTTTACATGAGCTGGAAGTGTGAGCTCACAGCCCAGAAAGCCAAGTGTATCCTGGGCTGCATCAAAAGGAGCATGACCAGCAGGTCAAAAAAGGTGATCCTGCCCCTCTACTCTGCCCTAGTGAGACCTCACTTGGAGTATTGTGTGCAGTTCTGGTGTCCTCAACATAAAAAGGACATGAAACTGTTGGAACAAGT
>JARCZZ010016684.1:0-20579 GCA_030323915.1 Brotogeris chrysoptera | reverse complement strand
TCCCAGGCCAAAAGTCAAAACCACAGCACTGCACCAGCTACCAAGAAGGAGAAAAATGACTGCTGCTGCTGAACCCAAGACAATAAAACAGCTGGAAATACCAGAAAACTTGATTTCAAAATGAATAACTGCTTAAGGACTTATCTTGGTTTTGTTTCGTTTTGTTTTTTTCTAAGTCCCTCATAATAATATTGCATGTGAATGCTTTCCTGGTATTCCTCCATGAGTCAGCAGTTGTAAGAAGTTATTTAAAATAAATCTGTCTCCTTTAAAGCACTGCTAGTATTGATTTTGTTTGTATAAAATCATCTGGGGAAGCCTGGAATATGGTATGTTTAACCCATAGGAACTGGGCTAGATTGTCCAGCAAATTTTCTTGGTCATTTTGTTTAGACTTTAATTCATTAGTAGACACGATTCCTTTTCTAAGCAACTTGGTATGCAACCTTTTTTAGTTTTGTACAGGAAATAAGATGTTTAGTAAGGGAGAGAATTGTTTTACAACTGCTTTGCTGTACTTACTAGTCTAACATAAAATTCCGGTACACTTAGGGTCTGGAGTACTGCATTCAACAAGATTCTGCAGATGCAGATAATTGCTTAAAGCACACCCAAATGTAGTCATATAAGGAGATAATTTGTTAGCTGTTGGAGGAGGACAACACTATATCCTCTAACAGCAGCTAAGACCTTTCTTTGTGGATATGACAAACATTTGTGAGCACTGTTATTTTCACTGTTGGGAGATACTGGTGCTGAAAGTCATGATAGGTGTGTGACAGTGCTTATATAGGGAATATAAAAGCCGAACTACTGATGTGACTAGCTCTTCAGATTTGCGGATAGCTGCTTCTTATAGATACTGCTAAAGCTGCGTAATGAGGTGACTGTTTTACTTGAAGATTAGTTCCGCAATCAGGGAATACATTGCCTAGGCAGAAAGAGAAGTAGCTTTTAATAATTGTTGTTTGTATGAGTAGCAAAAAAGGTGAATCCAAAATGCCCTGAAGCAAATAAGGAGCATGTGAGTTTCAGATCCAGCTGGTAAGTTCCCCTATTCCTTTGAAGCTTTTCCATTTTTTGAATAGGATGAGTAATTTATGTATTTATTTTTTTCCAACAGAGTTCAAATATTTTGGATTTAGCAGCTGTTCTTCCTGCATAATATAACCTTCTCTTTTCTAGGACTTGAGATAGTTATCTTCACTGGAGGAAGATGAAATAAATTTGATAATGATGTTCATATTGCCATTTCTCTCCATGGCACAAAGCAGAAATGAGACAGGCTTTTATTTTTTGACTCTGGCAGTATATCTTGTTTGAAGGAACATGAATTTATCCTGATCAGGATGAAAGAATAAAAAAGGCACAACAAACTGTTCTTCATGATGATAAATGTTGGGCTTTCTGATTTTCATCTGTTCTATTACTCTCGATCAACTGTTAATTAGAAGTACAAAGGAAAAAAGGGGGGTAAGTGATGACATATAAGCTAATTAGGTTATATCTTTTAGAGTAGGAGTTACAGTACTGCTGTTCAATGTCACATGGTGATCTTGGCCTCTTGTCTGGGTTCAGAGCTAATCATTGCCCACTTAAAACAGCCATCTATCAGTGGTGGTAGTGCTGTCTTATTAATGAGGAGCACGTGAAATAATGATGCAGACGCTATTGATGTAGATCTGCCTTTGCCAGGCTGACCACAATATCACTGACTTCATTTAGTGTTAAGACATTCTCCAGAATTTAGCTGTAGCTAATTTTAGCTGGCTCTCCGTATCTTGTAGAGTTCTTCCTTCATAGAGAATATTTATATACTATAAATACAAAGAAAAAAGAATGTTTAGCAATCTGGAATAATAGGAGTTTGTCACTTATACAAAGGTATTGGTCTATTTCTGCAAATCAGGAATGTAAGTTCTAGTATAGGTGCCTTGGGGATCTTATCTCACTAGTGTGAGAATTGACCATGTTTTATCTCCCACTTCCTTTCACTTAACTTGACAGTAATGAACAAGAGGACTTTTCCTGTCTTGGAAGCTTGATTTCTAATGCTGTTTGAAACTCTAGACATACTGTATCAGCTTGATCACTTCTGTGTGTATGCCACTTAGCTCCTCCTTAAGCATCTCCACAGACTGGCAGTAGCATTTACTGTTTATTAGAATTCAAAAGACTGCAATTGCCTGTAGTTTTCTGCAGCCCTGTTTTCAGATTTGGGTACTCTTTGCCACCTACCATCCATCTGCTGCCACTTTAAGTGATACATCAGTATATCACTGGTGTCATGTGTTAGTTCTTTGAGAGCTCTGAAATGATCTTGATGATTTATTTTTTTATTGTTTTATAATTTTTTTTAACTTCTGTATTTCATAGAATCCTGGAGTCATTCAGCTTGGAAAGGACCTCAACAGGTCACCTAGTCCAGCCTCAATACTGGGACAGTGCATTAGACTTCTCCTTTTAATAATCTCCTTGCATGAGGACTTGCCTAGGCTCTTCAAGACTGAACATTAGGGCAAATTCAGCTTTTCTGCCGTGGCTTATTTCATGCATTGCACTGTTTTACACAGAAGTCTCTTAATTGTTCCTCCTGGCTCTCTAACAGATATCATGTTTCTCTTATTTTAAGTTTAGAAACTTGTTTTTCAAAGCTTACTTTTATCCTCACTTAATAGTCTTGCATTTAACTTGTCTGACATTATCAGTTTCTGTATTCCTTAATTGGACGTATTATACTTTGGCTTTTAATTACCTTCTTTACAGTCACACCAAAAGAAGATAGAAATCATCTGAACCTTTTGATTTGAGAATCTCGTGGGTCTGCACCTTATCTTTTATCCTCCATGTAATCTGCTAGCATTTTACCCATTTGACTGTTTTTTCTAAGTTCATTTCATTTGGTCATCTTGATTCTGTTTCCAAATTTAAACATTACCAAAGCAAACCCTTTTTTGTTTGTTTGTTTGGGGTTTTTTTATTTTTATAACAGCTTGTTGCATTGGTGCATGTGGCCCCTGTTAGATGGTAATATGTCAAACTAAGTCAAAAGCTACTTTTTCCGTTATACACCCTGACTTTCTGCAAGAAGCTGTCATTACAGTGTATAAAAGTATAGTTTATATACACTCTGATGTAGCACTTACCAGCCTACTCGGGGACAGAGAAGGATTTAAAATCTCTGTTTCCCACAATCACAATCTGTACTCTCCATTAGTATTTCAGTCTCTTCACCACCTTTAATAGATCTAGTGCTCTTTCTGTGCTAGCTGCATCAAAATGTACTACCGAATCTCCGTGGATTTAGATTCTGGAGATAACCTAAACTCCTAAGATTTTCTTTGATGTAGACAGTTCTGCTGTTGAAAGCAGACTGCCCTTCAGTCTTCTATTTCTGTCTCTTAAGTTCCTGCAATGCAATTATACTGTCACTGCTGATGAAACCTATCTCTGTGAAATAAGTTCCCTATACTCTAAAAGCCTCCACATTCCTAATGCTTCTGTCCTCTTTCTCCAACGCTACTTGCTCAGCTGCTCTGTGCAATTCTGCATCTCGAGCTGAGAGAATTCTGAGGAAACTTCAAAGGATGGTAACAGAGATGATGATTTCCAGTCTTGTGCTTAATTCAAATTTTGCTTCTTGGTTTTCCTTCTCTTCCCTGTCTGCATTGGAGTTACTGATACTACACGCACAGACCACAACCAGGAACTCTTATTAACCTCTAAGTACCTAAAGCCTTGTGGAACCTCCTCCACTGTACACCAAGCGTGCAATCACCTGCTATCACCAACAGCTTTTGTGCCTCATAGTAAAGACCCTTAGTCTACTCTACTAATGTATGGTGAAAATAGTGGCAATTTACGTTCATTCAGTGAACTGCTGTCTGCTGGAGTTCAGCGGTGGATAGGTTTTAGATGTGTGTCATCAGTATGAGTATCCAAGCTATGGTGTTAGCCTGCTGCAGCTGCCGTAACCCAGCCTACTAAGAAACGAGGAAACAGAGCCCTGCTTTTGGTCTGAGAAACATGAGTTTAGAACTCTGACCTGTACATAACCATATTCTTCACTTTTAGTTGTTTTAAGTTTCCATAACTGGAAGAAGTTTGTTTGAGGAGTTTTTTCAAAACAACAAAAAAAATTATGTTGTCACATGGCAAATTTCTTGGACATGTTTTTTGCATTCATGTGTTGACTTTAGAAGCAACTAAACCAAAAAGCTTTATTGCTCATTACATTGACAAAAATCCCTGCTCACCTCCAAACTACTGTAGTCTGATACTAAAGCTGATAAACTGCTAGAAAGTAGAATGGATGATAATGAGTGCTAAGTAATGTCTAATTGTGTTTGTAACAGCTGGTGTGTTTGACATGAGCTCATGAGCTATTTTATTAAGTAGAATTCAAGCAGCTGAGAGAGAGCTGGTTTGTTTGTTCTGAGGATTTGGCTCTCAACCAGCTCCAGCAGTTTCACTTGATTGTGGCTGTACAACACAGTTGGAGAGAGCATGCTTACCAGATATACTAGTGTGGGCTCTTTCCTTTTGAGCAGCAGCTCTAGAGAGACCCAGAAGAATTCTTTGAGTGGGGGTTAATATGCTATACAGAAGACATGATATGCTATTCACAGTCTGTCCAGAGTCACCATGCATCTGCAAAGTTCAGTTTCTAAGACATTTGTCTCAGTATTCAGTTCTGTCATTTCGTAGCACCAAATGTAACTGCGATCATAAAGGAAAAATCATAAAAAAAGAGTAAAAACTTTGCCTAAAGAGTTGGGGGGATTGTTCTGTTCTGCAAATTCAATAGCAAATGTACAAGATAGGGTTAAATACAGGGTTCTGTGGAGCCATTTACAAGTAGTGTTAAGATCGTTGCAAATATCCTAGCTATATTTAAAGAATAATCCATATGTATAATTACATCTGAGAATTTGACTTATTTTTGCAAATGACAGCCGCATAAAAATACCTCAGTCAGTGCGGACAGAGGGAGTAGATCAGCATCCATTTACCCTCCATTAATTCTAGGCTATATAAAATATTTTTGAAAGTGTATTCTCTCTGTGGATATATTATAGAAGTTCAATTAGGTGATAAGTAATAACTGTTATTGAATCATCGTACTGATTTTTTTCTTTTTTTACCAGTAAGTACAGGTGAGAATTGTATATACCAGCATTTTACTCTAGGCATGGAGCGACTCTTCTTTCACAGTGTATAGCTGCTTTATGTAAGATTCCATTTTGTTCTTTGTCTCCATAGACTGAGCCTGATACAGAGGTTATTTTTCATAAAGCTGGGAGTTAAGTAGAGGATAAAGCACCCTCTCCTTATTATCTTAGAGAAGATAAAAGCATAAACTACCCATCCAGTAGAAGATTCCCATGTTTTTCGTTCTATTGGCAGCTACTAAGGGCATTCCATCAGATTCCCAAATCTGATTTTAGCAAAGAATCCTTCTACTTTCGTACCTTTTTGCAAAAATTTAATTTACTTCTATTAAAGACTGTGTGAGCATTAATTAACTCTACATATTTTAAATATAAATCAAGTGAATGGAAATGTGTGCTGAATTTGGTTGTTTCTTATCCAAATTGCTGTTTGAAGGATCAGATTAGAGATTTGTTACAAAACAGCACTTTGTGCTACATACAAGTCCTGCTGCTGCAAGCTAACTCAAAATCATTGAGAAAATGAATGCCTGAAATCAGAAGCAGACATCATTGCTGTTCTTGTGCGCCCTTCATGCCTTCAGCAATAGGTACAGATAATGGCATCTTTGCTGCAGAAGAAACAGATACTCCTTTAGCCTCCTTTGGATTTAGCAGCACATCTTGCACAGCCGATCAAACCTGGAACAGATACAAACAAGGTTCACTAGCTTTAAGTTAGCATGAGCTCTTGGGATCAATTTATGGAGAGTGCTAATTGGCCTGTGTGGTTTTTTTTGGCAGGATATATTGTTTATGATTTTCAAACACGAGAAATCTGAAACATTTGAAAGGAAGGATGAGGAGGGAGCTTTTCCCCGGGTCTTCTAGAAATTTCAGGAATCCACGTGCTATTTGTTTGCATTGTTTGTAAAAATGCAACACTTGAATAATATTGATGAATGGTTGACAAATGAGTGCAGCCCCGTCTCTCCTATGCCAAAAACTTGCCTCTGCTGTACACAGACTGAATTTGAATCCTATGTGCAAATGATTGAGAAGGAATTTGGAAAAAACGTTCACATGAAAAATCCTGTGCCACTTCCAGCACGACGGATGCCTAAGAGGATTTGGGGTTTGGCAGGTGATGGCACCTAGACAGAGCTGTCATGAAGTGTTTGAAAGCCAAATCTTTTTTTTTCTCAGATCAATCAGTATAAGAGCTCATTTTGCATAGGGCAAAGTGCATAGAAATAGGCAAACTTTGCTTAAGCCAAAGACTGAGAAGAGGATGAAGAAAATCACTGCCATGAAAATTCGAAAGGTGAAAAAGAGGTGTAGTATGTAACACCAGTGTTTTGTATAAATCTTACTTGCTTTCCTCAAGGAAAAACAGTTTAGGATGTATTTAAACAGCAGATTCAGTTTCTTAGCTCACTGTTTACATTGCAAGTCTTTTGTCAACAAGTATTACACTTTTGATTTCCCACAGGTGTTAGCTGGTTAGGTATCTTACTGTTTAATTTTCTAGTAAAGCATAAGGTATGAGAGGCCAGGGGGTGGTCAGATATTCTGAAGAACTTGGATTTTGTTTGATGTGTTCAGCTCTGATATTCTTCACACAACACCTCTGCTTACAGTAACTCACTTGACCTTGATTAACTCCTTCAAATGGTAGCTCAATAAGACATTACAGGATGAGGGGACTCTTATTGTTTAACTGCACGAAGGGTCAAAAGCTTACGTTAACATCCAAAAAACCCAACCTTGTGTAAACTGACAAAACTCTAAAGCAAACAAGGATGATCATTCCAGCAGCACTGTTACTGGAGTCTCAACCTTCAATTAACAGAGAGCAATCTTCTGGCATCGAGGGCAGTTTCCGTTGTTTCTTATGATTCAGATGCATTGAATTACTGAAAAGGCTCTGTAACAAGTTAATCTGAAGAACTAGATGTCTGGTTTGTTTCTTTTCTTCAGCCTTCAGGCAATCATCTGCTTTTGCAGGCTAAGCAAAATAACCATGCTAGTTGTTTTTGAAAGCTGATTCAGTCCAGTTAGTGCCTTAAGATTGTGTTGTCCCTTGGGGGGCAACTTGTCCTTAATTTTTGCAAGCATGACTAGATAATTTTGCAGTCCAGTCGATCCTCAGGATCATCATATAAAAAGGAAATGCTATGAACTTCATTCTTTTCTATTTTTCTTTGAAAACTTTTTTGTTCTCCTCAAACCAACAGCTGCAGAACAGTCAGCAGCTCACAATACCATTTCTTAAAGGATGCTATTTTCCCCAACTTGTTCTTAAAAACACTATTCATAGTATAGAGACAATTTCAATCTTTTTGCTTTTATCATGCAAAACCAGTGAATAATCAAACCTTCTCATCAGCATTTGCTGCTGTAGTGTGCTTACAAACATCATTCAGACTCTGTGCAGTCTTTTCTCTCCAGAGTTGCTTTTATTTCCATTTATATTCTAGAGGGAGGAACAAATAATCTTCCTGATTCCAGGCAAGATCAATAACTGCTGAGATGCTCTGGGCAAACATTGCCACGCTGCTGCAGGAGACTGAGGATGGGACTCACATGTCTGGGCAGACTTACTTCAATGTTAAATGCCATCAGGCTTTCTGATTTGCTTGAAGGTTGTATGATAAGTTAATATGCTTATTAACTGACCCAACACCAAAAGTAAAGACTTACTGAGATAACAAGAACGCCTTGCTCAACCATTTTTTTCTTGACAGACTATGACAGCTGGTGATAGAAGTAATGACTGTAGCCCATGCTAAGATGCCCCTTTTTAAATCTTACTTTCAAGACTCTTTTTAATATCTACTTCCAGTTCAAGGTACTGTAATGTTTTAATTTACGTAGCATCAAATATAAAAATAATTTAGTGAAACCTGCAAAGTATTCTCTCTAGGAGTGGCTGTGTGAAGTGTGTTCAGTCAAAGGGTAAGACACTATAGCCATGTCATGAATTTTGATAAAAATTGAGTTTATGAGACTGTCGTATCTTTTTTTCTGTCCTTGTTTCAGGGTGAGGGGGTGGAAAACCAAGTAGCAATGCCTCTGTATGCTGATATGCATACTTCAAATCTTTATCTTCCGAATATATACTGTGTTCAAAAATAATGTTAATCTTAGAAGAAAACATCTTATGGCTGTTTAATTACAGGAATAATTTTGAGGTTTTAACTGTCAAAGAAGTTTTAACTGCAGGTAAATCGGAGAAGCTATTGAATTGCTCATAAATTTATGACCTGCTGGCAGCACTGCTCTTCAGTGAGAGCGCTTGTTTCTTTCTCTTAAGAATGGGAAATGTCTTCTTGCCCTCTTATGTTTTAGTCACTTTAGTTTTATGGCTTGTCCAGTAAGAGAAATAGTCTTACAGTAAACAGAAAGGAATTGAATTAGTCTGCCTGGTGGTTTAACTTACAACATAAAAACAGCTTCTTAAATCATAGTTCTCTCTTGAAGCCTCCTGTTTGACTTACATAAAAAGAACTACAAGAGCTCACATTTCTTATATTTAATTTAAGGAAACTACACAACCACTTTATTTAGGCTCATTTTTGATGTGCCTGTTATTCAGCAGACAATTCAGTAACTATTGTCTTTCAAAGAAATCTCAACAATAAGAAAGCAAGCACTGAGTTAAGAAGCCATCTTCTTTTCCTGCTATACAAAAGAAGTTTTTCCTCATTACTTGATTCTATTCTGATTCTATAAAAAGCCAGCTAGATGGTATGTCAGGGGTCTTGTGAAGGAAGGAACCTGCAGAGCCTGCTAAATTTTAACATCTTCCTTTCCCCTGAAAAATAACTTATTAGGAACACATCATCAACGCAACTGCTAGTGTTAAAACACTCCCCTGCCATGGAGTCAAGCTAAGCTATTTGCTCAGCTGCAAATCCAAACTGAATTTAGCCAAATGGACACCTTGTCAATCCCATTGTTTTTAATGGAATTTATGTCCAAAAAAATTAAAGAAGTAGTTTCTATGATGGTCACGGTTGTGACATATAAGAACATTTATTTGTAATCTAAGAAACCTTTCGGAGGTTTCTCGAGGTCCTTTCCAACCCTAACTATTCTATGATTCTATGAAACCAGTAAAATATTAGGGCTGGAACAGGTAAAACTCTTGGCTCCTTTTCCATATATATAAAATAGAAGTAGCCCATAGCTGCTGGTGGTAGGAAAAGATCAGGCAGTTTTATGATCAAATGGCTGCTCCTAAGCTGTAACTCTAGCAGAGTGACAGTTAGCACTGTCTTTGTACTTGTGATCATTTTACTTTTTAAAATATTTATGATGTTTCCATTATCTGAGATCACAAAATCTGGAAATTCCTGTGTCAACTTCAATCCTGGCATAAGGATTAAAAGAAGCACTTTACTGTTTAAACATGGGACAGCCTTAATATAAAACATTAATTTTCAGTGAATTTTTGTATTTGTATTTGTGTTCTGGTTTTGGCTGGGATAGAGTTAATTTTTTTCTCAGTAGCTGGTGCAGTGCTGTGTTTTGGCTTTAGCCGAAGAACAATGTTGATAACACACCAATGTTTTAGTTGTTGCTAAGTAGCGTTTACCCTGATCAAGGACTTCTCAGTCTCTTATGCTCTGCCAGTGAGGAGCGGCACAAGAAGCCAGGCGGAAGCAGACACAGGACGCCTGACCCAAACTAACCAAAGGGGTATTCCATACCATAGACCGTCATGACCAGTATATAAAATGGGGCGAGTTGACCAGGAGGGACCGATGGCTGCTCAGGAATGGGCTGCATATCAGTCAGCAGGTGGTGAGCAATTGTGTTGTGCATCACTTGTGTTTCTTGGGTTTTATTTCTCCCTCTCTTTATTACTGGTATTGTTGTTATTATTATATTTTACTTTATTTCAATTATTAAACTATTTTTATCTCAACCTACATGCTTTACCTTTTCCTGATTCTCTTCCCAGGGTGTAGGGGGTGGGGAAATGAGCAAGTGGCTGAGCAGTACTTAGTTGCTGGCTGGGGTTAAACCATCACAATTTGATCTATGTTTAAAGAGTAGAAGAAACACTCTTTAGAGTAGGTTTTAACTTATGCTACTTGTAGCCATGAACACATCAAATTAATGGTCAGTGGAATTGCCCAAGTGTGAAAGGAACAGAGAATCTCTGGTAAAGAACATTAGAGTAAACTTCAATGCAAATGAGACTCTTTAAGCTCTTTGTGATTAATGAAGACTCTGTAAAGCCTGAAAGGAACTCCATAATTCTGTGCCAAGTTTGTTTTAAAACTTTGGTATTCAAATTTGTCAGTTTGGTTTTTCATCCTGTTTTGTTCCTTGACCTACTCCTTTTGTCACCTTCATTATGTCTAGCTTGCTGGTTTTTAGTTGTTGTTATTAGGATACAGCTTGCTTCTTTCTAAGGCAAGCCACTACTACCTTACAAGAGGAGACTTGCTGATAGTTTGTTCCAGTGTTTACACCAGACAAAAGTCACTTAGGACTATTCTATGACACTGTCCTGTGCATGCCCTAATGCTCTACCACAGTATCTGTATAACACATATATAAATTTCAGCAGAAACTGAAGCACAGAAGATTTCCTCTGAACATCAAGGAACACATTTTTACTGTGAGGGTGACAGAGCACTGCAGAGGTTGTGCAGGGAAGCTGTGGAGTATCCATCCTTGGAGATACTCAAAAGCGTCTGGGCTTAGTCCTGGGCAACTGGCTCTATGTGGCTCTGCTTGAGCAGGTGGGGTCAGACCAGATGACCTCCATAGGGTCCCTTCGAACCTCAACCATTCTGTGATTCTGTGAAGTTTCACTCACAGCTTCCTGAAAACACAGGCCCTTGGCTATCTGGAGCACTTTGCATGAAAAGAGCAGGGAAAAAGAAATATTTCCCTTTTTTTAGGGCCATGGCACCAGCAGTAGGAATAACTTTCCAGAAGGAACAAGCCCTGTCCTGGCCTCTGAATGGTATAAATGCCTGACTTAAAATACCATTGGTGGTGTCAGATTGAGACTATGTGGTGATTCAGGAAGACTGCCTTTTTGAGGAGGACCAGAACAAAGAGACAGAGTAGTTATTTTTGTTTTCTTGGCTTAGCATGTTGACCAGGTTTGCTCTGCAGGTACCCTTCTGCTAGTGGTCAATGCAAGGGAGATGTCAGAATATGGCAGATCCTGAGTCTTGCATGCTTCTGTCCAAGGAACATTTTGATTCCAACTGTTAAGAGGCATTTCATTAAGCTATTATTCTGAGGTTGGAGAAAAATATTTAAGTGTGTAGATGAATCTAGGAAAAAAAATGAGCAGAAGAATAATTAAAGTGGGCGTACTTTGTATCTTGTTCATGTTGTTATACTTGCATATTTGATAAGCATCATTTAAAAATCCATTAGCACCAGGACAAGACTTACAAGTATCACGTAACACTGGCTGAAACAGCTCTTCATTTTCTGTTCAGTTAACCTTAAAAAAGCAAATATAATATCCTTTACCTATGCAGAGTGATTTCAGCTTTTTCTATGCCTGCCACTGTGGACTAGGAACATACTTTGGAGTGAAAGTATCACTCTGAATCACTTTAATGGTATCAGAATTAGAGATACACTTGTATTTACAAGGCCAGGACTGAATCTTCTGTTAGCATTTTATGCTACATTAAGGATGTAATTATTGATTCACCATGCAAAGTTTATTAGGCTCCTCCATCCCACACCCTGCTTTCGCACAGATGGTATTGCAAATCACCTCTCAATGGTCACCTGCTTGAAAGGAGAGTTTCATATGCAAAGTGCTATTCTTTGTTTAGATATGATAGCTTGCAAAATGTAAAATGAGGCAGCTATTTAAATTTGTTGTTACAGCACTTGGGCTGGGTACACAAGATTAAATAAAAAGAAAATTAAGAAGCAGATGCTTGTGATTTAACAGAGGAATTGTGCTAAAAGGTACTCTTCATTACTGGTGGATATGAGTAATTTTACTAAGGCAGCTGTTTCCTTAATGAGGAAAAACACAAATCTCTAAGATGACATCCAGATGTTTTCTGTATCGCTTCACAGTATAATGAGTTTGCATTGTATATGCCATATTTTTAATTTCATTCATATTTACTTACATCCAATATATTTTCAAATACATGTATCATCTGCCTTAACTGTAGAACATCTGAGCTGTAAATACATGGTATATTTTGTGCTCCTTACGTTCCTGCCTGATGTTAGTCTAAGAGTTGCTTCTAGGGCTGATAGTGTCTCTCAGCAGCATCCAAGCATTTGAATATTGGACTTGTGCAGGTTTTAGGGGTGGTTGTTTTGTTGGGGATGGAGGGGTCTTGGGAAGGAGTCTTTTACTGGTAGTGTGTTCATTCTTCAGTTGTGCAGTTTCATGGTGCCTCTTACAGTGCTGCCTGTTGTTCAAAGCAGGATATACCATAGTGTTAAGAGGTATATAATGGGTTCATATCCTGTTCCAGTTATGTGGATATTGGATAAAAACAGAGATTTGAAACTTCCACTAGTTCTTAGGTGTGTGCTCAGTCCTCCGTCATGGACTGCTGACAGTTTTAATGTCTGCTAGCTTTGCATCTGCCCTTGCTAGAAACACGTTTTATTTGACTGGAGCACTGGGATTCCAGGCTTTCTATTGCTGATGGGAAGCAAGACTGGCATCCTAAGTCTTGACACTGATTGACTGATACTGAGCTGTTTCATAATTTATTTATATGGGGTGGCGTGGGATTTCAGAATCTCAAGATTTGAGCACAGCTTTTGTAGGACTGAGCCTTGCTACCTGTGGTTTGGGCCTCAGGACCCAGCTGCCAGCACACAGTTATTTGCACATATGCAGCAAATCCAACTGATTACTCATTTTGCATGCTGTGTATCACACCTCTTGAAAAACTGAGGCTGCCTTGAGTTTGGGGTGAGAAATTTCCAAAGGATTTATACCTAACAAATTCCTTTTAACAGGCAATTGTTTGTTTGCTAGGTTCATCACCAGCTTTTCTTGAATTATGACTACAGAGATATTATTAAATGGTCAGTTCATGAGCTTTCCAGGTACTAATCAGTTCTAGCTTTTAATTCTGCAGGTATACATAAGCTTTAAAAAATCTAATGCTTTTTTTGACATTAGTAGATAAATTAGTAGTTACATTTTCTCTTGTGGTCTTAAAGTTCTTCCTGTTAAAAGGCTCTTGGAGTTTATGTCTGTGTAAGCAATCTAAAATATACATGTATAGCACAAAAGGAAATAACTATAACTGGAACAAATTCTTCCTTTATTTTTTTTTAATTCTGTAGTTATTTAGCAATTCCTTCATTACAGTATTTAATGTTCAAGTTAGATGTGTATAAGTTGCTGTAAGCTTTTTTGGTTTAGGCTTTGCCTTCTTTTTGCCAGTTTGTATCATATATTACAGACTTTTCTAGGATAAGATTTTCGAACACAGTGTATCTACTTACTAATTCTTTAGTAAAAAATAACTGAAGTATGTTAGCTACTGCTGATAACTTGAGGGGTTTTGTTCTTGTTGCTATGTACATTTGGATTAAATCTGGAAATCTCTCAGTAATCCAGTTACTTCCACTTGATTAAGTTCTCTACAGTCTTTTCTGCGGGGGGGGGATTTCGTGGTACTGTGGAGCTTCTTCAGTACAATAATCGGCTAGAAAAGAAAAGTAGTTTTCTTGCCATCAGTGAAACCATAACAAAAGCAGACTAATTGAATTAAAGAAGGGATTATTTATTTTTTTCAAAAAAAAAATATAATCTACTTTTTGTAATAAGGATCTTTGTAGAGTATGTCTGCTTCTATGAGCTGGTGACCAGTGTACTGGAGTATTTCACAGAGCAATACAAATCTAAAGGCTTACCTGTGGTTGTTTTTATTACCTCAAGTTGCGAAAAAGACTACCTGTTTGCAGATGAGGTTGTTGTTGCTCACAGGTGCCACAAACTGCCTGAATCTCTCCAATGATGTTATTTACATACTTCTATAATCATGATTTTCAAAAGCTGGAAACTTATGTACACCTGAATGGCCACATCATCTTGGGTGCCAAGAGCTTTTGCAAGGTTTGAGCTTTCTGATACATGCTGCTGTTACATAGGTGTCACGTGTAAGCTTTGGATTCTCATACTGCAGGTCTCATTATTATTACTATCCTGTGGCTGTTTCAGCCTTAGATTGGTGTAGAAAGTTCCCTGTTAACTACAGGACTGTATTTTCCAAGCTCTCCCCACTGAAAATCACTTGCTTTTAACACATTCCAGCCCAGCACTGTATGATGGTAAATGCTGAGCAGGATTGTGAGAATGGCTGCAGATTGTCATTATTTTTAAATGAAACATTCCTCCTGCTTTATACAGCTGTGATGTTGTTTGTATGTCTGAGGGAGAGATTTGTATGGAAACTAATGCTGCTTTGAGAATTTTAATGAGACCATCTGAGATTAATTACCAGACTAAGGGTGGGTTTTTTTTTTTTTGTTTAATTTAGTCCTTTTCTTGAGATTTCTGACATGGCCTAACCCAAAGATGCCCCTGCTCTGTGCTATGTTAACAGCCTGTCTTGTGCTCCCTCTGCTGGCATCCCGGCGGGAGAGAAACCCGGCAGGTTGTGTTTTGAGAGCCTTCAGGGAGGAGGCACCTGGTCAAATTCTAAATTAAATGCTGCCCTGTCCAGTCAAGTTTCTCATATCAAGGTGTGGCAAACCGTGCTTTGTAAAAAAGCTAAAGCACACTTTGTTTCCTTCACTCTGCTTTTGCAGAATTGGTGGAAATATAAATTTCTAGCACACAGTTGTGTCCTTGCTGTCTGGGCTGGCTGTTCCTTGTATGCTCCTATTGGTGGGTTTGGCTTGATCAGTAGAGTCAGTGGGGGATGCTTTAGGGTATTTAGTGCAGAAGCACCACCTTGCCTCTGTAGGGATACTTCCCACGTCCAGACAGCCTTCTGAACTTCAGGTTGGTGCAAGCCAGGGGAAGCCTGCCCTGCTCAGCCATCAGTGGCCCTCTAGTCTTGGGGATTGAGGGGAGGCTTATTAGCTCTGGGCAAAGTAATATAGGGATGGGCAAAGGTACTTTAAGTCTACTCTTGAAAACCTGAAAGCCTTCTCAACATGCAGGGTGCTGAAGAGCATGGCGCTGACTCTGATGTTAACATCTACACTCATGTTAGTTAGCTCTGTCTTGTCTTTGGCCATTGTAGGTGTAGCCTCAAGCAGAGCCACTCATTTTTAATGCATTGTCCTCTTCTGTATCCTGGTAAGAAGACATGAGGTTGGGTGCAGCCAGGGGCTGGTGGTGGGCTCATGCCTTGGCGCAGCATTTCATGTGTGCCCCATTTTGGCCCAGCAGGGCCAGGGTTGGCTCAGAGCTAGCAAGCTGGTCTTGGATCCAGGCTGTTTTCTGAGGAAAATGATGAACACACATTCTCAGCATTTCTGGATTTGGGTGTACAGTAAATACCACTATGGCTTGAAAGTCCTAAATGAAATCCATTGAGCTCTTTCTGTTGGTACTGGTTACCACACTGATATGACCCAGTATAACACTTGTTTCCAGGAATGTTATTAACCGTTTCCTCACCTTGTAGCACAGGTAATTCCTAACTGACTTGGTTCAGTTAAGTCAGCTGCAAGTGAGGGCTGACTGAAATTAAAACTACCTGCTAGTGTCAAGGTGACCGTAATTCTAAAAGCAGTAATTGCTGCTGAATTAATGCCAGCAGCTGGGTAACTTATCCAGGTGTCATAAACACTGAAAATATGTTATAGGAAATAGTTTTCAAACATGATTCTTTAGTGTGGTATCACTTGGTATTGAAGGTAGTGTAAGAATTCGGCTTACTGTATTTCAAGTGTTCTGGTATGTTAGGTGAAGTGCCACAATTTTTGTAGCATTTCTAATTCTTCATTGTAAAAATAAAACAAATGCAAACATAGCAAAAATCCTGGTTGTCTTTCAGGGAAGAAGGTATTGGACCAAGTTCTTCTAAGAGAGTTCTCTGTTGTTGGCAGATCGCTTTAAACCTAAATCAACATTTGTTACGCTGAAAGGATTTCTATTCAGTGCTCTAAAGTGCAGCAAAGCGGCCTGTCCCTGTTCATTTTTCTGCTCTCGTTTCCTGTATTTGCATTGAAATATTCTTTCCTTACCCTACTGGGAAAGCCAGTCAGGTACAGGAAGAAAAGCAATAAATCTTACTTAGTGTCTTGTCAGTTTCTATCTATAAATATAATAAAAAAATGAAAGATGTTTAATTTGACACAATTATAAAAGTGAAGAAAATGTCTTTGTGAATTGAAAAAAAAAAAAGGATTGTTTTCTTTGATGTTAAAATTTTTTTCTGGTTTCCCTCATATGGAGGACTTTTAAAGGCAGAATTCTGTCTGTTCTTTGATTTATGATATTGTACCATGTTATGCTCTTTTTTAATTAGACGTGCCTCATATGCAAGTCAAGATATTTCTTTGTTTCCTGTATTTTCTTTTCTTCCTGATTAGCAACAGTAATTAAATCTATGATGAGGTAATCTTAACATTTTTAAAGGGGTTTGTCATTCAAGCCAGAGGAAATGTTTTTCTTTATGCAGAGGAATTAACATTCTTGCACTATAATGAAAGCCAGTGCTCACCAGATGATAGCTCTGGTCTTAGCCCTGCAGTTGCATCTTTGTAGGTAGATCCTCATTTCTCTGTGGGAACTCTGTTTACCCTAAACAAGATTTGATAATGGACACAAGTTTGTAAAATCTGATTGTGGGATTGGGTCTTCTAACCAAGAGCAAGCAATTCTGGATGTATGACCTCCTAACAATCTGTTTCAGAAGAAAAATACTTCTTCTGGAAAGCCATTTAAAAACAAAAATCACAAAGCACACTTTTAGTATCTGCATGCCACAAGGTTGTGTAGAGAATGACAGTAACTGCTTTAAATTAAGTGGGTATTTGGAAAACATACTTCATTAAAATCACAGTTTCTTTGTGTCCTAATTCACACACAAACCTGTGCATTTGCATAAATGGCACAAAGTGAGCAGAACCAAAACAAAATCACATGCCCAAACTACTTTTGTAAGCAAGAGTGCCTCACTGAATTAAGGTCACATTTGAGAAAAAAAGAAAAGGAAACTGCTGATGGAAGTACTGCATATGTAAAAGTGGTTACTTTCCATACCTTTTTCAGTAAGAATGCTAGCAGTCCTACTAGAATGAAAGATGCAGATTATAGTTCCTGAGGAAGTGGAAGACTTCTGGCACTGGGATTTACAACATCCTTAGGTACAGTGTTGTGAAAAAGCATGCCTTCTAGCATCTTGTGCAATGCTTGTCTGGAAGGGGAAGTTCCCAAGTTAGTTTGTTCTCTCTTATGAAGACCAAAAAATATTTCTATGTACTTAAAAAACAATTAAGAATGTCTAATAGAGTGAGAAAATAATGTTTTGCCTTTGGCTTGGTATGTGCATTGCCTGTGGAATGGACAGTGATAGGGAAGCCAAGTGTGCACAGCATTTCTTGTTTATGTTTTATCACTTGCAGCTTGGAGTAATGGTGATGGCTTGGAGTGACTTGTGTGTGTAAGGCACTTGAGGTTGCTAACTCAAAGGATAAAGAAGGTGCTGCTTTATTGAGCATTGAGCTTATTTTAACTAACAATTCACAGCCTACTAATATAAGTGTACATCTGAATAGAAAATGTACTAACTCTATCTTCTGTATAATCTATTATATGACTATAGTGACTGTCTAATTTTCTTCAGTGCTAGTTTTGAGTAGGACCGCGGAGTGTGAAGGAGTCTGTGTACTTGTACCATGAGTCCTCCTTACACAGGACTGTCACACAGTGTGAATCAGTATCATTGAAGTTTGTTATAGGTCTTGCATATTTAAAAATATTAATAATACTTTGAATTTAACAAGAAGGCTTACCTTACATCCAAAGTCTGTCTTCTGGCAAAAATCAGGTTAGAAAGAAATGCCTGAGAAAACATTTACTATCCTACCTGAGCTTATAGTGTTACACAGTGATCAAGTATTCAGTGATTTCAATTATCATTTCTATTCTGCATCACAGTACTTCACTTTGAATAATTTTCTTGGATGTAGTATAGTATCTAGTTGAGTTAAATGTCAGTGCAATTTTTAGTGGTTTGGTTTCTTTTTATAGGCAGCTGTAGTACTTACCTCTGAATTCTCAGTTTAAAATAAGGGATTGATGACAGTGTGGCTTGCTCGTTGCATCACCTGTTAAAGGAACAAGTAAATAACTGCAGTCCCTCTTCCTTAAAAAGTATGCAATCTTGATCTTAATAGAGCAGCAGTGCAAGTCATAAAGGTCTTGGGAGTGGTTTGTAGACTTTTAGACTTGTAGGAAGTACTTAAACTGTGAGAACTAAGTGTGGGATGAAGGGTGGGTGGAGGCACAGGGCTGTGATAGCTTCTGCCAGGTCTGATCAAGTTGGAGCACCTCATGTAAATAAGCCTTTGTTACTGCTGGCTGAACATCCATGAGGAAAGGCCAGGAAAAGTCCTAAAGCCTTTCAAAATAACCACTGTCATGGGAAATTTTGCTGTAGAACTTTTCCTTTATTATATATAATGTCTCTCAGTTTTGTACTCTGTTATTTCTGCCTTTAGTTTGTGCATCTCAGAAATGGCTGTCATACTTTTTGCTTACTGAAAAATGACTTTACTGAGTGATAGGAAGAGATTATGGCATGGCAAAAAGTTGAAATTCATGTCAGCAATAGAGATATCAAGTAGAAGTTCCTGTTCTTTATTTACTTTTATTATCTGAAAAAAAATATTTTACCCAGTGCAATTTTTATTTCTTGTTCAATATTAGATGTTTTTGCAAAAGAAAAAAGCGGTGAGAATTGTGGAATGTGTGCAATAATTATAGACCCTTGTTTTCCTATTACAATTTTTTCAACTGGCAAAGCTGCAAATTGAAAAATAAAGTGGTTGCTTTATTAATCTTCACCCTTTTACCCTTGCTGAAGAGCATCATTTTGCTGCATGAGGTTGCTATCATGGTGTTCAGTCATTCGGAGTGGTGGTGTATTCTTGTCATTCTTGCCTACACTGTTGTGCTTAATAGTGATTTAGCAGTCATTCAGCCATGTTAAATTAGCCCTTTATATCGGATGTGTTTATTTTTTGATAATCATTCTTTTTGACATTTCCATGAAGTAGGCAACTTTATTTTGAAAGAAATCAATTAGGTTGCTAATTTCTAAAAGAAATACAATATAATTGAAAAAAATGTGAGTTGGTAGAAATGTGAAAGTAAAGCATCATTGCTGTGTGTCAAATCTTTAAGTGAGACACTAAAATGTTACATTTTTGTCCAGAAGCAATAATTGTAACTTACCTCTTTCTGAGTTTGCATGTAATCTTTATAATGATGAAGGAATAATACATCCTGTAAGGTACAGCAGTTACTGAGCTAGGCTGCCACTGCTGTGGTTAAATATGTATGTTCTTTATGAAAGGGAGACCTCCTTTTATCTTTAAATGCACTCTTTAAATACACATCTAAACAGAGTATGTATGGCACCTTTAACCACATTGCATAATGTACAGTGTCTACTGTCTTTATCTGTAGCAGAAGATAGGGTTTTACCCTGAACAGCAAGAGCTTCTACAGAAATTCAGGGTCTTTGTGTGCCCATTGCTTGGGAGGGTCATTGTAACTGCTCTATTAATACTTCAGTGTTTCAGGGTAGAGATACTAAGGTAAGCTTATGAGCTGATTACACCATATGTAGTGAAAGGCTGAGGAGACCTCTCTTGTGCTGAAACAGCAAAGTGTCTGTTTGGGTTCAACAGACCAAGGTAGTATAATGAGGGGAAAGTTTGTATGCTACTGGTGGGTTATGATCACTTGCTTCTCTCAGGGAAATCTACTAAAAGATGATTATATTCTACACCAAACATTTCTGAGTGTCCCTCAAGGTTTTAACTGAATGAAGATCACAAATCCATAGCTCTCAGCAGAATCCACACAATCAGTGAGCAGGGGAGTCAGAAATAACATGGATTATGATAGGATTTCTGAGCAAATTGTTTTCCTTGCTGCCCTGCTTCAAGTTTCTCCCAGCACTCACATGCAATCCACTTAAAACGTTTTCTGACTCCAGCCATAATACAGCTTCAAACGACTTAAGATCCCTCAGAATACCTTCTACTGTAGTTCTTAATAATGGACTATTGTGACAAAAATCTTGAGATCTGTGTCATATAAAGATACTCTGGGGTAGTCTAGGGGTTTTTTTTTATGGATAACATGATTATTATTATGGGTCTTGTGCAGAAAATACACAAGAAAATTTCAGGTCCTGAAGGAGCTGGCAAATGAAGTTGCTAAGCCACTGTCCGTCATATTTGAAAAATCATGGCAGTCAG
>JARCZZ010016683.1:0-19591 GCA_030323915.1 Brotogeris chrysoptera | reverse complement strand
CCCTGTGAGGGTGCTGAGGCGCTGGCACAGGGTGCCCAGAGAAGCTGTGGCTGCCCCACCCCTGGCAGTGTTCAAGGTCAGGTAGGATGGGGCTTGAAGCAACCTGGTCAATTTTGGTTTTCTTTTTCTTTAGCTGTGAATCTAGACAGCAATACAGTAAAACAGCATCAGAGCAGAAACTCACTCAGTTTGTTCCTGTCACAATTTGGTTTCCATTTTCCCACAGGATGGATATATTGACTTCATGGAATATGTGGCTGCCCTCAGCCTTGTTCTTCGTGGGAAGATGGAGCAGAAATTGAGGTGGTATTTCAAGCTCTATGATGTAGATGGCAATGGCTGCATTGATCGACATGAATTGCTCAACATCATTAAAGTGAGTCTGCAGGAATGTGTGGTCTTTTCTCTTTCCTTAAAGACAAATTTCACTACACATGTAAGACTTTTGCTATTCCCCATATGGATGATCCTGGATGAGACCTTCTTTAACAGCATTCTTTCTTTTAGCAGAATTTCCCAAAATCTCGTAATCCACCACAGCATATGTTCCAGCATAGTGAACCCTATACATTTTTTTAGCTGCCTAGGACCTAAATTGCACTTTCCAAGATTTCAGACTCCATGACTGTCAGCTGTGGTCTCTGCAATTTGTCCTTCATATCTCCTTTTCCCCATGCAAATCATAGTTGGAGTGTTACTCCCAGTTAGCTTTTTAGAACCAGCTCCTAAATGCCAATGTAATAAAACATTTCTGACTCTGACAAATAGTTAGAAGAAGAATGACTGTCAATTAAAAAACAACAAAAAAAGAATTATACAAATAGCTATTGTGGAAGGTGTTGGAATTACAGGCATAAAGATGACCTTATGAGTATCTCAGAATGAATTACCTGTAGATACTGGAAAACTGAAAAGATGCAGGAAAGATTCAATGACCCTGAATAATTCATATTTCTGAATAAGTAAGTCAGAAAATTGATATGATAAAGATTTGAAGCCTGAATTGTCGCAAATAAAACCACTAAAAATATGTTAGCAATGAATTCTCATCTGGATATGAATTTTAGTGGTGAGCATTGAGAGACCAAACCAAATCGAAAATATACAGCCTCCTACTAATAACTTGCAATAGAAATACACAGACATGACAGTGAAGCAAGAAATATTGTTTAACACAGAGCTCTTGAAAAACAAGCCCAGTAGGTGATAACTGGTGGTAATTGTCCTGGGTTCAGCAGCAACAGTTATTTTTCTCTTTCTTAGCAGCTGGTGCAGTGCTGTGGTTTTGGCTTTAGTCTGAGAACAGTGCTGATAACACACCAATGTTTTAGTTGTTGCTGAGTAATGTTTACTCCAATCAAGGACTTTTTCAGTCTCGTGCTCTGCCAGTGAAGAGGGGCATGGGAAGCTGGGAGGAAGCAGAGACAGGACACCTGACCCAAACTAGCCAAAGGGTTATTCCATACCACAGCATGTCATGCCCAGGATAGAAACTGGGGGGAGTCACCCACAAGGCCCAGATCGCTGCTGGAGCAGGCTGTGTATTGGTCAGTGGGTGCTGAGCAATTGTATTGGGATTACTTATGTTTGTTTCCTTTTCCCCTTAGTTTTATATTCTTTCCCCTTGTTATTCCCCTTATCATTATTATTACTGGTGGTAGAAGTAGTGGTTTTGTGTTATACCTTAGTTACTGGACTGCTCTTATCTTAACCCATGGGAGTTACATTCTTTCAATTCCTCTCCCCATCCCTCCATGAGTGCGGTGGGGGAGGGGAAGAAAAAAAGTGGGGAGTGAGCAAGCGGCTGTGTGGTTTTGAGTTACCAGCTGGGCTTAAACCATAACAGCAATGAATTTACTGCCCTTTGACTTTTGTGCAGTTCAGTGTCTTTTTTGGCAGACTTAGCAAGTTGCTGAGGTGATACTGTTTTAGGAAAACAGTGTTTGAAAAAGAATGAAGAACCCACATATCAGAAGGTAAAAACTAGAAAATTAGTAGTCTTAGGATCAATGTGAAGGCTCTGGAATCACACTTTTCATGGACATCCTTAAACAAAGGAAAAAATAAGGCATAGAAAGAGATCCCTTCGCTATATGGTTATGAATAAGACAAATTGTAGTAAACAGTAATGAATAATGATTAATCTTTGTTTACTGAAAATTAATTTCCAGTGAGCTTTAGGGAGAAACATGACATACACGAAGCAGTATATAAATGGAAATAGGAAAAGCAAGAATAGAAACAAATGATCACAGCATATAACAAAGGAATTTCATAATGTCAAATGCAGAGGGTGTTTGACAGTGTTTATGGGCCTTGGTGGACCATAGGGTAATGAAAAGTGAATCAAGTAGGTGGATCCTGATTCTGCCATTTCTGCAGTGCTTAACTGCTACCTAAGCAGATTTAGGGTGATCCTCTGGGTTTCCCTGTTCATTCCGTGCTTCAGAACCATGCTCCCTTTGCACCTTTCAGAGCCAACTGTAAGGCCTGAATATTTCTGCTGTGTTTACCTATGATGCTGGTTCATTTGTATGGGGAAGGTACCAGGCATGACTGTCTTGTTCTGAATCAATGCTGGCAGGCTGCAGTGGAATCTCTCTCATTTTTTGGGAGCCAATAAGCAGCTTCCTGTTATTCTTGATCTTTTCTTTTAGGCTATTCGAGCTATTAATGGTGGTGACCATGAAACTAGTGCAGAAGAGTTCACAAACCGAGTCTTCAACAAAATTGATGTGAACGGAGATGGTAAAGTCCTTGTCTACGTCATCCAACGTAGTCTCTGTGCTACAGGGAGACATCCACATCTTCCTTTCTTGATTGAACTTTATGCCTCCTCATTTTGTATTTGTGTGCTATATAAATTCTCATCCAGGAATGCATTCTCCATGAATTTTGTGAAGCATTCCTTCCTTGCATCATACATAATTAGTAAGACAAGGTTTTTTTTTTTCCCCCGCACAAAGTCTCAGATGTGTTCTGTCCACATGAGTTTGGTAGTGGGGTTTTGGAGTGAATTTGCTTGGGTTGGGTTTGGTTTTTACTTTTTTCCTTTTTGTAGGTTGCTGTGTAACTGGTGTCAGTGGTAGAAGTGGGAAATATCAAAAGATGTCCCCAACTGCTCCTAAATATTTCAGCAGCAGGGAAAGGAAGAACTGGAATTTAATGAAGTTCCTAGTTTCTTTACTGGGTCTGCTATAGGCAGTGCAGCAGGCACATGAAGTGCTGTGATCCAGTCAGTCAAAAGCTGGTCAAGGCCACTGTAGTTGCCGTTTGTCCCTGAGACATACATGCTACTTCATGTGCTTATTACTTCTGACATACCCTTTTGTTATTCTGCAAGAACTCTGCCTAGCTGTTCCCTGCACAGGGGCTTTTTGACCTAGGACAGAAAACCTATTTCTGCCTGCCACAGCTCCCTTCTGTCACTTCTTTTAAACATGATAACCAGCAAGTATGGGGTAGGTTAGGACCTTGACAGGTTAGGCCAAAAAGGAAGCAACTAATACAGCCTTATTTACAGGATGATCTCACTATGATCCCACTCTTTAGCTATGCACTTCCTCTGTTCTTTCTTACATACACTTTCGCTGATGTGGGGAAAGGAAGGAAAGGAAGCTGGAGTAGCCTGGATATTGGGGAAGTTTCATATGAACTTAAATAAGACTTTCTGAGGCCTCTTGGTGCTTTAGAACACTGCATGTATAATAAGTGGTCTCTAAAGTTAGATTACCATACTTCTTTTCCTGCTCAAATGTGGATTGACATGACTGTAATTTCCTCGGTCTGTGTCTGACACAGGTGAACTTTCTCTGGAAGAATTTGTGGAGGGAGCAAGGAAGGATGACGAGTTCATGGAGGTTATGATGAAAAGTTTGGACCTGTCACACATTGTGGCCATGATTAACAACCGTCGGCATAGTGTATAAATCAAGCTGGGCAAAACCACTCTGCCAATAGCCAGAAGGGCGTACATACACCAGGAAGGAGACACAGCATTTTTTACAACAAAAAAATTTCCATAAATATGCATATGGAACTGTGAACAGAAAGATACTGCTGTATTTGTGTATCTGAGTGCCTGTTTCTGTACAAATACTGAAGCTCAGCCACATACATGCAGGACAGGTTCAGAAAAAATGGATTTGCATGGCAGTGCTTGACTTCCTAAAATTTAAAGGCCAAGTTTCAAGGCATGTATTTCCTCTTTATTCTGTGTTCCTGATTGTCAAGTGGCAATAGACTAAAAGTAACACTAAGTTTATGAAGACCACTGTCAGAACTGGATGATGGGATGTGGAGAATTTCTGATGTGTACAAAGAGGAGCATCAAACTGTTATCAGTATAAAGAACTATCAAAAGAATATAACTTCCACTGTTCTTGTCATCATATTAGATCATAAACACCAGCATGTTTGTCCATACTACATTTGCTTGGATCTGGTAGTCTCTACAGAAATAGCTTTATTCATAAGAGCTCAGAACCAAAATAAAAATCAGTCTGACAACAACAAATCTGTTCCCAGCTGCACTGTCAGTAATGCTGCTGTTTGCAGCTTTCTGTGATCAAAGAACTCTTTACCAAACAAGTCAACAGGTTAGGAACAGCTTCTGTAACTGGATAAAATACACTACTCTGTTTCCCAAAGCAGAAAAATTACCTGAGAAATCAACTATTTTTTACGGTAGTTGTCTTACTTCTCTCCTCCCATACAACTGAATAAATGAAGTATGTGAAGTTATTCTTAATATTGTTGCTTCACACATCTTTAATTGTTTTTTCTTGTTATTTTTGGGGAGAAAACCTAAGAAGCAAAAGAAAAAACTCAGTGAGGCGACTTTGTGACTACTGAAGTTGATACTTTAGATCAGCATGCCACAAATTACTGTGTCTTTGTACATGATGGGAAGAGTGATGTAGCATAATAGAAACCAAGCAAACTCTTGTCTTGTTCACGAACGAGACACTAGGTAAGGTCACAATCAGAAAGTCCTTTGAATCTGGAGAGAGAATCAGAAGTTAAGAGGAATTCAGGAAAAGTTCAGCAGAGTGCCTATGCCAGTTGGGCATGTTTCTCCTGTGCAGGAGAACTTGCAGACCAGTAACAAGAAGACTTGAGAGTGGATTTAATCTTGCTTATATTTAATCTTCTGTGATGTGCCTGTGTATACCAAAGTGTCTAGGCCTTCCTCTAAGTCGTACGAGATTTAGTCAGTATTGTCACTGGAGTGAGTGGTCACATTTAGAGCAGGCACCAACATTTTGCCAGGTGGGCTACTGTTCTGTTAATGTCTCCAGTCTTAGAGCTTCTGAGAGGACTCACAACCTGGCTATTGCAAATATCACTCATTTTGCCAGGGGATTATGATGAGTGTGTGCTGTTGGACTCTCCTGTTTCTTTGGACTGATTGTTGTGGTTTAAACACAGCCAGTAACTAAGCACCAACAGCTCCTTGCTCACCCTTGGGGTGGGATGGGGAGGAGAATTGGAAGAATATAAACCCCATGGGTGGAGATAAGAACAGTTTAATAACTAAAGTACACTGTAATACTAATGATAAGGGAAATAACAAGGGAAGAAAATATAAAACCAAAAAAGATAAAGGGAAAAAAAAACACTAACCAGCAGTGATGCCTAATACAATTGCTCAGCACCCAGTGATACCCAGCCTGGGCCAAGCAGTGGTCAGCCCCTTCTGGGTAACTCCCCCAACTTTCTATCCCAAGCATGATGTGCTGTGGTATGGAATACCCCTTTGGCTAGTTCAGGTCAGGTGTCCCGTCTTTGCTCCCTCCTGGCTTTTCAAGCTCCTCCTCACTGCAGTGCATGACGGACTGAAAAGTCCATGGTCAGAGGACTGACCATGGATGTGCTATTGAGCAACAACTAAACTATTCACTAAACTATTTGTGTGTTATCAGCATTGTCCTCAGACTAAGGCCAAAACACAGCACTGCACCAGATACTTAGAAGGAAATTAACTCCATCCCAGCTGGAACCAGGATACTGATGAAGACTGAGGGGTTTTCCCTCCAAGACTGTTGAAACTGTCCTGTACCTGTTAGATGTCCTCAGCCCCCTGCAGTTTTGTGGGTTACATGCAAATATAATTTTAATTATCATGTAACATACAGAAACTGTCTCTCCCCCCCCCCCCCCATTTTTAGTTCTTAGGAAAGTGAAGAATTTTTAAGTGCAGCTGACATATTGAAGAAATCACGAAGAAGCTGTAGCTGCCAGCAGTGTTGCAGCAAGATGCTATACACAACGTGCAGATTTTTTCTCTTGCCTTTGTAGTCTTTTGAGGACCCAGTAGTTCAGAACCCCTCCTGCGTTCCCCATTAAGTCCCAAGGCTTTCTCTTACCCCTCTTACTCCCTTTGAACCCCTCTAGTCCACTTGTGATCCACTTGAAGTTACTTTAATCAGGAAGTATGATTTAGGCACAAGTGTGGCAAATGCTGTAGGAACTGTAGCTCAGAGAGATATCACGAGCCAGAGAAGTAGGGAATAGGCTGTACAAAGTAGGCCACAGTGAATAGTATCCTTATTCATTTGGCTTAAGTGAAATATATTAATATGTACTGACCAGAACGCTGGAGACGTGCCCCCAGGAATTAGGACTATAGCTGTGACCCTCCCGTGTTCTCTCAGGTCCTTTTTGTTGCCATCTATCTGGATATCACAGGCATTGCTTCTTACAGGCATCCAGGTGTGTGTTTCTGTAGTGGTCTTCCCTGGCATTTCCTAGAGAAGACTTGTGCTATCAATGCCGATAAAAGTCACAGGGCATGGGCTGCCTTTTTTTTTTTTCTTTTTCCTCATGTTTCCTTCCCCTCCCCCCCGCCATCTTCCGGGGTTTCTTCCCTGCGTCCTTCCAGACTTGGGGCCTGCCTCTTGGGTATCCTTCATCTCAGGTTTGAGGGTAGCTTTGTCTAACAGGCTGTGACGTTTGACTGCTTTCCCTGGGTCTGCTGTAGAGCATCCATGCCCACGGTAGCACCCCAGGGCTTCTTGTCTGCCGACATTTCCCCTTCTCTGGGAGCTGTCTGCTTCGCATGTGGCGGTCTCGCGTATGACGGTTACGCCCCGCGCAGCGTCGATCTGTGCGGCCGAGCCGTACTGCCTGGGGCTCGCCACGGGGCTACCCTTAGGAGCTGCTCAAGCTCCACCTGCCGCAGCACCAGGCTCCGAGCACGCCCCGGCCCCACAGCCGCGCCGCTCCGCCCCGCCGCAAACAGGCTCAGCCTCCACGGCTCCGGCCCTCCCGCCGCGGCTCCCCACCGCCTCCGCCCACGACAGCCCCCAGCGGCAGCTCTCCGGGCGGGAGCGTATTACTCGACTTCCGCCTCTCCGTGGCGGAAGGGGTTTTTGGGTGGCGGGAGCGCTTCCGGTGCGGTGGTGACGCTTGGGCGCTGTGGCGGTGAGTGCGGCGATAAGTGCGGCGGTGGCACCGGCCCCGGCGGCACCAGCATGACGACGCTTCGCGCCTTCACTTGCGATGATCTCTTCCGCTTCAACAACATGTGAGCACCTGCCTGCCACGGCCCTGCCCCTCCGAGCCCGAGCTCCGCCTCACTCGGCCGTGGCTTCCCTCAGGCTCCCCGGGAGCTAGGGGCTCCGCTCGGTGGGCGGGGCCAGGCCGCGATGACCGTTGTTCTTCCTCCGCAGCAACCTGGACCCGCTGACGGAGACCGTATCCTTCCCGCTGCTGGGGGAAACGCGGGGCTCAGGGCGGGCGGCCGCACATTGCTCCTTAACCGAGCGCCCAGTACGGGATCCCGTTCTACCTGCAGTACCTGGCGCACTGGCCTGAGTACTTCATTGTCGCCGAGGCGCCCGGCGGGGAGCTAATGGGTTACAGTGAGTGCGGGGTCCCGGTGCTGCCGTCTCGGTGTGCTGCATGTTGGGGGGTTATAACCCAGGAGCTTTTCCTACTCCTTGCTTTTTCCAACAGGGAAGAGGACTATTGCATAGCATCTTCCTGTTTCATACCTTTCTTAGGGTATTAGGTAGGACTCACAGCAGCAGTTTTTGGTTTGGTGTTGCTAGCCTGGCAAGGACTCTTGGCTGTGGTAGCCGGTTTTACACAGGTACAAGCATTTCTGTAATAATGGAATCCTAGAGTCATATGATAGGGTTGGAAAGGACCTTAAGATCATCTGGTTCCAACCCCCCTGCCATGGGCAGGGACGCCTCACACTAAGCCTTGTCACTCAAGGCTATGTCCAGCCTGGCCTTGATCACCACCAGGAATGGAGCATTCACAACTTCCTTGGGCAACCCATTCCAGTGCTTCACCACCCTCACAGGAAAGAATTTCTTATATCTAATCTAAACTTCCCCTGTTACAGTTTGAACCCATTACCCCTTGTCCTCCCACTACAGTCCCTAATGAAGAGTCCCTCCCCAGCATCCCTGTAGGCCCCCTTCAGATACTGGAAGGCTGTTACGAGGTCTCCATGCAGCCTTTTCTTCTCCAGGCTGAACAGCCCTAACTTTCTCAGCCTGTAATCCTGAGTCCCTGCACTCAGCTCTGATCTCACGCTGTCAGTTATCATAAGTAAAAATGCTGAGCTTGGGTTTGGCATTGTCCTCTAAGGAAAAACTCTGGGACTGGATGTCTATTGCTTATTTGCTGTGGGATATTTGTATTTTGCAGAAATCATTCCACACGGAAACGTTGGTTTGTTCCTTCCCCCCTTTCCTCTGTCCTCCCTTGGGGAACAGAACAAAGGGGAATTTAAGGGAAGTAAATTATTTGACATAGTGAAGCTTAAAGCATTTGCTGTACAGAAGGTTTCTCTGTAACTACCACATCAGTTGCTTATTGGCAGTGACTGATGTTTATAAGAGTACCATGTAGAAGTGTGAGTATTCATTAGTGAACTAACACTGGTTTGGCTCTGTGTAGAAAGGAGAGGAAATACAGAGAAGCACCCAAAACACCCCAACCCCCCTTTGTTTTTTTTTCTTTGAGCATTCTGTGTTTGCAGGGCCTTGGCTTCTGTTACCAGGTTGGCAAAGCTTCCCAGACTCTGCTTCTCTGCGGTCACCAAACGTCTCCAGTAGTTTCCGGGATGGTGACTTAGTTTTGGCTTTCCAGCCTTCCATTCTTCCATTATTTTAGTTAGATCCTGAATTCTGCTTGGTTAAAGACTCACAAGAATTCCTTAAAATTTGCATTTGGCAGTCATGCCTGAAACGGGGATTTTCAGAATATTTGTGGCAGTTTTTTGCTATTTTTTTTTACGCTATCAAGGAACAACTGTAACACTTGAGCAAAATGATGTTTTTAGTGGTTGCTGAAGCACCGAGTCATAACATAGACATCCCTGTGTGAGCCTTTACCGCAGTCCTTAAGTGTTTGTTTATACACTGGGATGTGTTTTGCTAAAGGTGTAGAGAGTGTGGTGCATTTTTCTGAAGATGCTGCTGTGCTGATGCTGTCTGTTTTTGCAGTAATGGGTAAAGCAGAAGGCTCTGTGGCTAGGGAAGAATGGCATGGACATGTTGCTGCTCTCTCTGTAGCACCAGAATTTCGACAGCTGGGTTTGGTGCTCAACTGGTGGAGCTTCTGGAAGAAATTTCGGAAAAGTGAGTACTATCCTTAAATTTGTTTTTTAAAACTTAAAGATTAAATTTATATTTTAAACTAATCCTTTTACAGACACCTGTTCATGGCTTAGGTATTGGATTTGCATGAAGCATGCCCAGAATTTTAAGTAATGTTCTAACTGACTGAAATTCCCTGTAGCTAGAGAAGATTTTAAAATGTTGCTTTGTCCTGTAAGATTTCAGGGATCTATGAAAGCTGACTTCCCAGGATGGGCAAGAATTAGACTGAATTCCAACAGAGATGCTGTGTAAAAGGCTCTTTTCTTCACAGAAAAGAGCTTCATGAAGCATCAACTGCTTCATGTAGGGCCTCGAACACACTTGTTCAGTAATCATGGGCTCCATGCAATTCCCACACGCAGAGTCTTGGACAAATTTTGTAGGGCAAACAGTATCTTAGTTCGCTGTCCTGTGCTTGGGTGTTTGTACCTCCTGAAGTTTTAATTTAGCATCAAATGAACCCATGGGGGAGTGTCCTCACTCATGCTGGTAGCACAGCCCCATTGCAATCAGTAGGATCAGAAAGCAGTACCACATTTTGAAAAATTTGCCTTGTTAGAAGAAAGGTTGTCTTCTGTTGGGCAGCTGCATTTTGTGACTGTTTCCATCACTCCCCTCAGCTGTGCACTTGGAAAGAGGCAGTCCCTAAGTCAGTGCAATCTAAAATGTGGATTAATTTTCTTTTTTAATATAATTTCTTATGGCTGTGAGGCCTGTGTGCGTGTTCAGCTTGTCCTGTTCTTTCTGTTCATAATTCTGAACCTGCAGTGGCTGTAAAAGAATGGTCAATGGCAAAAATAAAATGAAATTTGTGCTAGATTTGTCCCTTGGTAAAGGAGTGCATCTGTTATCACAGCGTGACAGATGTTGGATTAGTGTTCCACATCAACGGACCTGCTCTTGATCTGATTACAAGTTATGGGTTATTATTCGGAAGCATATTCATTTGGTGTTGCTTACTGTGATTTTGGGATTTTTTCACAGAAAGGGTGGATTTTTCATCGATCTCTTTGTGAGGGTATCAAACCAGGTTGCAGTAAATACGTATAAGCAACTAGGCTACAGTGTGTACCGAACAGTACTTGAGTACTATGTTAGCAGTGGAGAGCCAGATGAAGATGCCTATGGTAAGTACTTGTTTATGGTAAGTACTCAAGCTGAATGGAAAGATTCTTATGTTGAGGGTTCCTGGGTTTGTTTGTATGATATATATTTTTTTTTTTTAATTTGAAACAAGTCTGGATAGGTGTTGGTGAATGGAATTTTGTATACTTCCTTAGGTAGCCTCACCTGCTGAAGATTACATCAGTTATAAAACTTAATCTTGTAGTTTACACTTCTTGTAGCACCTGTGGCAAAATACAGAACCAAGAATAAACTAAAAGTATAAAGGCACTCATCTTGTATGTAAGATGAAAATAAAAATGCAGTTTCTAACCTAATTTTTCTTTCTGAGGAATGCTCACACCCAGTGGTTGGGCTTTTTGCTGCTGTTACTGAAGGAAGGAGTTGCAGTGTTTTCCTCATTTCTTCCCACAAAAGGGATTTGAAACCCTATTTTTCTCAGATGTCCAACTACAAATTTCCAAGTGTCAGTGGTCAACAGTGTCAGAGAACTGGGTGGCATTTTCAGTTTAAAAGGGTAGGCACATGGAAATTCAAATATGTTAATGCTAATTGTTAACAAAACTTAAGTTCCAGCTTCCTCTTTCTAGACTTTCTTTCCTTTAAGATCCTCCCCAGTGAGTTACCTGGCCATGCTGTGTATCACTGTGAAAGACAGGAGCTACAGACAGACATCTACCAGTGTTGCAGAGACCTTAATTTCTGTATTTGACCTTTCAGCCATTTCCTTTCCATTCAGTTGAGTTTCATGCAGTGTTACATTCCAATTTATAACACTGCTGCTGAACAATTAAGCCTGATCTTACTGCACTGTAGAGTTCATTCACTGTGGCTTTGTGCATTGGCTGTCTTTACTAGAATAGCATTTTCTTTTTTCTCCTTTTACGACAGATATGAGAAAAGCTCTTTCCAGAGATGCAGAGAAGAAATTGATTATACCTCTGCCTCATCCAGTGAGGCCAGAAGACGTTGAATAACTGTAAGCTGTGGTGCTGTGGTCCTTGGGTCTCAATATTGCTGTAGTAGTGCTGCAATATTTAAATCTAACAATGGGTTCAGAAATAGAAGGAGAATGCCATGCCCTGTAGGGGCTGTGAATGCCGACCCTGTTCTCTGCCTGCTTGTGCCACGCAATGGTTCTGGTTTATTTTTTGTTCTGGGTCTAAATGTTTTGGGACATGTTGCTGCTGTGTGTAATTTGTGTTGCTGCTTTTTCATAGAGTTGGAGTTAGGGATTGCTTCCACTATGGTGAAGTGTCAAGATACGGTTTTTGGTTTAAGGCCTCAGAAACCATGCTCACTGAACATTGACACTGGTGAAACTGATGTTGCATGCGCTGTCATGCTCACGAGGATGCTCGGCAGGTCCTCTTTGAAACAGCAGGCATGTGTGGGCAGGCGCAGGGTTGTGCTCTGAGTCTGAGAGTGTTAAGTATTTTAGCTGCTGGGAGATGGAATAGAGCATGTGTGTTAAATCTTAGGATGGTCAGAAGCTGGGAGGCAGCCTCAGTCATGCCCTTTGGTGGCACAACTGGAGTTGCAAAAGAGCTTGGCCATTTGGAGAAGTGGCCTGGAAGAATAAAAATAAGTCAATTTTTGCAAGGAGGCATTGACAAGGGCAGACATGTTGCTGCACACTAATGAAAAAATATCTAACTTGGGACCAATAGAGTGAGGAAATCCTGGCTGTACGTAAGCTTGAGAAAAAGTGTGTGGGTATCTGTGTCCTTCACCTTTGTGTTTTCACCCAAGCAGTTCTACTGACAAAACTGCCAGTGAGTTAGAGGCAGGGTTGTCTAAACAATGCAAAGCTCTAGCAGCCTCTGTCACCAGCTGTAACAAAGATGATGCAAAATACTTTTACCTTGGCTTGGTTGTAGTCTTCACAAAGCTGCACCAACAAGGGAAGCTTTGGATTCCTATCCAGCCTGATGTTGAAGGGGTTTTTCCTCTCTCAGCCTGATGTTGGCTGCCACCCATTTCACTGCAGTCGCCCTTTGTTCCATCATAAAAGGAAAAGGAAGAGGGATGAATCTGTAGAGGTCTGCAAGCACTAGGTATGTCAATGATGTGTGTCTGGATTTTTCCAAAGGTACTTGTAGTATGGACTTTAAGGTTGACATCAAGACTGTGCCAACTCTCCTTCTCTGTTTTTTCGATGAAATATTTTTAAGACAAATATTTAAAATAAGATCTGTTGTGGAGCATGTGATGCTATGTGAAGCTTACTCTCCTCCCTTTGTTGTCTCCTCCTATTAGCACAATCTTCTGTTTCTGTGCACTTACAATTAAATGATGCAGTGAAAATATTGCAGTGCTGAAAGAGAAAAGAAAGTGTTTGTAAGAGTTCAGATACTTACAATCAAAGTTTTCTGCTTTTTCAGTACATAAGTTTTTAAAAGAGCTTGCAGTAGTGCTTGAGAACCTTGCTCTAAGACACTAGCATCTGTACTAGAAGCAACTAAGGCTGCAGAGGAGCCATGGACCCAAGGGGATAAATTGGTATTGCTTCTGTGTGTTTTCCAGGCTTTCCAGAGAAGCACTGGCAACCTTGTAAACAGGGATGGTGACTCTGGATGTAGTTTTGGTGAGTTGTTGCTTCAGTGGTGTTCTTTTTCTTTACCGTATGATGTGTAAATTTTTACTTCAGTTGGAAAGAGGTTTCTGGAAGAGAAAACTTTCTTGAAGAAATTTTATTTGTGGAACTCCCTGTCAGAGGGGATCTTCAGATCCCTTCTGCTGTACCTCTCATCCCTTCATGCTGCTCTAGGTAGTAAACTCATCAGCAAGAGGAATTTTCACCTTCTACAAAGAAAGAAAGAAAGTCCATTTCCTTCCAAAGACACAAGCACAGCGCAACTCCCAGAAGTTGATGGCATCACTGATTTTGCCATTTTCAGTTTTAACAGTTGAGGCAGCATAAACCCATGCTCTTCTCTGTGTGCATTTGGAACAGCCAAAAGCATTGGCAAATCTACCAGTCCTTATTGGCAGCCTGATGGATTGCAGTGCTGGGGATTTGATCTCCTTCCTTCCCACTCCTCCTGCCAAGTAAAACCATGTGGGGATCTAACCTTACCAATTGTTGCATCATTGGCCTTTGATTGCATTTGTGTATGTTCTTCTGTGCTCTTTTTTCTTTTTAACATTCTGAAACATAATTTGGGATTTCTGTTTTTCAGGTGACTTGGTGCAGGCATCTAGTGATGCTCAACAGATACCCCCTGGCCCACAGGGACTCGGGACATTGTGCACTGAGGTGCCCCTCCCAGCATGGGAATGGAGTGGGATGTTGCAGAGCAGAGCCTGAGCAAGAGCCATGGTACCATCCTCCATAGCCTGTGGGACAGGGGCTGTGGGTGCTGTCCCCGTTGTCTCTTTCAAGCAGAGCCCCTCCTTTTCTTAGGGGTGCATGTACCTGTGTAAATGGCAGTTATGAAAGTAATGAAGTAACAAGCTGCTCCTTGGGGTAGGTTTTTCATTTTTTGCAGGTGTTTTTTTGGGTAGTGGAATAAAAAGAGTAATGTGGGGGAATCTGGGGACAGATGGTGTCATTTGGGCACCTCAGTGTCACTGTGGGGGCTGATAATTCTGCAGAGGAGAAGATGAGTAGAGGAAGGGGGGCCCTCCAAACAAGGGTAACAGCTTGATATGGGGCTGTTTGCCCCAAAATGACCTTTCCATGAAGGGCTGTGCTTGTGGAGCTGGAGCCGCTGTGTTGTCTGAAAAATACTCCAAAACCCCTGACTCTGGCTCTGTGACGGTTGGTGGGGCGGGGGGGGGGGGCTCGTAGAATTATAGAATGGTTTTTGTTGGAAAGGCCTCTTGGGTTTTTTTTCTTGGGTTTACCCAGTGCCAATAGAGAGGAGACTGAGAAGTCTGGGAGGCAGGCAGCTGTAAGCACACCTTCCCTGGGATACCTGCTGAATGGCTTGCTTTGCTTGTCTCTGTTTTAAATTCTGAGTTGTGAGAATTTAATGAATCCCTTGATCTCATCAGAGCACTTCTGCATGGAAATAGCTGCTCAGGAAGGAAAGATGTCCCATCAGTGTTTCCTCTGAAAAATCTAAGTGCTTTATGAAGCAGAATTGTAAAGACTGTTTTTTTCCCCTCACCTTCTCCCTTTTAAAAAGTAAGTATTAGGCACCCTTTATGCCCTTGTCATTGTCAGGAAGCAAGGCTCTGCAGGAAGCAAACCAGAAGCTGGTGTTTGATAACAGCTCTTTGCTGCTGCTTTCTTTTCCCATTTAGTTTTCTAATGGGGAAAAAACATGAGGAAGCCACTGTCCAAAGGGCATTCAGAAAGGAATGGGAGACATCAGGAGATGGGGAGTGTAGCCTTTGGGGGTGACGGGACAACTGCTTCTCCATTACATGAATCCTAATTTCTGAGTGGATGCTTCTATGAAACCCCAGTCCTGAGAAAATTGCTTACACTTACGCGCTCTGTAAAGGACATACAGAGGAAAAGAACTATGGTAATGGATTCCACTGTGGCTTTAAGTTAGTAAATATTATATGGAGCATTATTTCAGTTAATAGGCATCTGACAGTATTTTTCTGCTGATATATTTCTCCTGAGTTAGTATCTCTCAGAGTTGCAACTGCAGATCTGTTATATCTTCCTAATACTTGTGTGTTGGAACTGCACAGTGAGATACTGGGTTTTGGGGTGGTGTGAAGAACTTGGATAAAATTCCTGCTTGTGATACGGGGTTGGAATTAGATGATCTTTAACGTCTCTTCCAACCCAAACCGTTCTGTGATTCTGTGACGAAGAACATTTTAATAATGTGAGTAGCTGCTTGATTCACCTCTGAATGAGATGAGCCAAACTCAGCACGCAGTGCTCGAGTCGGTGGAAGTGAGTGAAAGTTCTGGAGAGGCTTAAAGCTGTGAATGCTGAGGTTTATGTAAAACTCTCTTATGTGTCTGCCATACCTAATGGTATATCAGTTAAGTAGCAGCTTTGCCCTTTTTGGGTGGCAAAGAGGTATAGAGTTTCTTTTAAAAATAGCAGGAATTGCACAGCATCTCAGCTGAAGGCTGATTTTGAGAGGTTCTACTAAAGCAGCGGTGTTCTCAGGAAAGTGCGTTTACTTCTCGTAATTTCAGAAAAAGTCAAACTGAAGACTGTACAGATTGACTGATGATGGGTCAGTAAAGAAATGAGTGAGTGACAGTAAGGCATAGCTACATATTTAAGGAGAAATCTGTACATTTCCAAATACTAGATCCTGGAGTTTGATTTAGATGATATTTAATCAATAGAAAATTAGCTACACATGACTTCTGCAGACTAGTGGTAACTGAGGCCTAGGAATTACTCCGGTCAGGCTTTGATTAACTGGACTTAAAATGTTTCTTTATCAGAATTTAAGAACAAGTTTCCTTCCCTTTGGCTGCACAAGCTCAATTTCAGATGGTGCAACAGCCCTTACTTGAGCAAAGTTACATTCTAAGAAAGAGGGCAAGTTCCCTTCTTGTCCCTTTTTCATTTTTAACCATAGAATATGGGAGCACCTGAGGAAGCGCAGCTGCTTCAGAGCAGCCAGGGCCACGGGCAGAGGGGAAAAAAGCTATGTTATGCAGGGACAAAAATGTACATCTCTTCCTTACCCGGAGTGTGCAGGAGTTCGGCTGCTGGCAAGAGTAACAGCATCTGTATCCACTGTATATCTGGGTTTCAGGGAGAGTGCATTTAGAACAACCACAGCATTTTCTGGCCTGCCCAATTAAAAGAACAGAGAAGCTGCTAGCCCCAGCTTGCCATATTCCAGCTTTAACCTCTCATGTGCCACATCCTGCGCAGTTCCAGTGTTACCAGCAGTAACTTCTTGTGGAAGCCTGTCTCAGAGGTAACAGAGGAGACATTTCATTTGTAACTCCTAAAACCGTACTGCTTATTAAAAACAAAAAAAAGAGACACAAAGAGAAAATGTATATAAAAATTATTTTAATAAAAATTAAAATTTCTCCCTTCAAAAATAGGCCAAGGTAATTCTGGCAGACGTAGTGTGGAATGTAGGGAAAAATGACATCAAACTCCTGATTTGTCTTTTTATATATTTAGGATTAGGTTTCCTCCCTACCATCATCTCTTATTGTGGGTGCAAAGGAAATCACAAATCACATTGCAAAACAAGTTTTGGTTTGTAGTACAAAATTGTATGGAGTAATTCACAGTTTTCATAAAACTCAAAGACTTTTTCAGTTCCTGGAAGGATATGGGAGAAGCACTGCCTCTGGTTTTAGCAAAGTAGATGTTGGTAAAATCTGTATTACTGAAGCAGTTATAAAATACATACTGAAGGGTGCTGTTAGGTAAGAGCCCAAAACAGTCCTTAGGGTGGAGGAGTTTAGGATGGTGTGTTGGTATACAAGTCGAGAATCAGGAGGTCTGAAGAAGGCTGGAAAATAGCTAATATTAGCATTTTAATGACAGAAGAGAATTGATTTCCTATTGTACTGCACGGGTGTGTTTTTGAGAACAGCGCAGGCAGAAGAGCACTCCTGAGATGATGAGACAGCTGTGTGCCATTTAGCAATGAGATGGGTTCAGACTGACAGAAATTCTCAGACACAGTTTGTGGATATGTTTGAAAGGCTTGAAAAAGTATGAAGCCAGTTGTCTTGCACCAGGACAGAGCGATGAGCAACAGGAACGCATTGCACAGCCCGTTGCTCTAATTTTAATGACTACGAGGTGATTCTGGTTTTTCCCATAGCATTAGAAAACACTGCTTTCCATATGTTTTTAGTTTCTTAATGCTTAGTCTGAATTATATTCACTACTGAAAGACCATATCCTTCACGGGGTTTTTCCACAAACCACACCTGAAATAAAAGCATTTCCTCAAGACGAGGAGCACAGTACTTTTTGATAATGGACTGCATCCCTTTCATTATTTTCTGGAGACAAAGCAGCTGTATAACGTTTAGTGTTTTCTTCCAATGTATCTGCTATTACCTTTCTTACATCTGATAGCAAAGATCTTGCCTGACAAAAAGCAGTCTTTGAAACAGGTGGTCCACGTGTCCTGCACAGGCACACTGTTTGCACTGTTGAACATGCGTCCATAAATCCTGTTGTTCCCTATTCCAAGAGGGTTCCAACTCTCTCAGTCTTTGCTCTTAATGCAACATAAAGCCCAGGAGCGCTTCCTCTCCAGAACTGAGCAGTCACAGCTCTTTTGTAACACAGTAACAGGAAATTATTGTAGTATTGACACGGTTGATCATTTTTTGTTTAGAAAGGGCGTAACAGGAGATCAATGAGGAGTTGAATATATTTCTACCTTGGGGTTTTGGGTTCTTTTTAGTGCAGCTTCACTGAGTGACTGCAGCCACGTATTGCAGCGTGAATGAATGTATCTTTCTTTGCTTCCTTCTAACCAGCTTTGGCCAAGGGTTCTTACTTTTCATTTATGTGTGTGTGCGTATACAGAATTCACTGCATTTATTATTAAATGGGTAATATAGAACAGCGCAATATGTAATTTGCAACAAACCCCATATTTTATATGTATTTATAGCATCCATTTCCTTTTAATGTAACTCTAAACATACCAGCACAACAGAATAACGTGTAAGGGGTGCACTGTGGTTTTTTTACTGAAGAAGGTTTTTTATTGATTTAAGCTGTTAACTGCAGTTCACCTCTCTTCAGGCCATTGTTGCCAAGTCTCTCACTCATCACCTCCATCAGTAAATACCATATTTGTTGTGAGGGCCATGGCAGAAAGAAGTATTTTGTGTTCAGGGTTCTTAACAAGAGGAACCAGATGGGAAGTGACCCGTATTTCAGACGTTGACAGGGCAGGGTGCACGTCCTTGTTGGGGTCAGCCACTGCAGCACGAGGAAGAGCGGTTCTGGGGCGTGTGCCTGGAAGCCCGTTATAGTTTTACCCCATCAGAACTGTTCCCCTCTTCTGTGCACCTTATTTCAGAGGCTTGGGCTTGCTTCCAGCCCGTCAGGACTCTGTGTTTACCCACTCTGCGCACTGCTCTCTCAAAACAGATGTTAAAGAGTTTGGTTTTGACGTGTTTTCTTACTGTCATCTGTATGCCAAGGAGCAGGACCAGAACACAGAAAGGTGGAATAGACGCTTTCAGACTTATTTTAACATTACCTCTAAATGGTCCTCAGTAGACAAGGGGCTTGAGTTTGAGCATCTTGGGTAGCACTGTCCATAGCTCCATGGAGGAGAGGGAAAAAAGCACCTTCAAGGGCTTTTGCTGCAGCTGTCTTGTGATGCTCAATAGGTACCCCCCAGCAGATGGGGACTGGGGCCATGGTGCTCTGGGGTGCCTGTTCCAGCACGGGAACAAAGAGGGAACGTGGCAGAGCAGGGCCTGATCAAGAGCCGTGGCACCATCATGGCTGGGTGCAGCTTTCATCATTTTTTGGAGGTGTTTTATGGGGGTACTGTGTGACGTAAAAAGGGAGATGTGGGGGAATCTGGGGAAGGATGGTGTCATTTGGGGCACCCCAGTATCACTGGGCGGGGGGGCGATGATTCGGTAGAGGAGCAGGTGAGGATGTGGTGGGTCATCTGAAAAAAGGGGGAGTAACAGCTTGATTTGGGTCCGATTCTTTCAAACTGGGACCTTCTGTGACAGGCTGTGCTTGTGGAGCCCGGAAGTCCTCCCACCCCTGCGATTCTGGGTGTGCAGGGGCAGTGGGGGATACCCACACCGCCTTCTGGAGAGAAAACCATCCCGTTTTGGTGATTGTTAAACTGTTTGATCTCACGCCGGCGGTGTTTCCTCTCTCACCTTCTGGTTCTCTTGCCCATCCCAGCTGCAGCGGGTGCGGAGCTCTGCTCCCGTGCTCAGCACAGCCG
>JARCZZ010016682.1:909-22135 GCA_030323915.1 Brotogeris chrysoptera | reverse complement strand
AGTGCTCAAGGCCAGGTTGGACACAGGGGCTTGGAGCACCCTGCTCCAGTGTGAGGTGTCCCTGCCCGTGGCAGGGGGTTGGAAGTGGATGATCTTGAGGTCCTTTCCAACCCAAACCGTTCTGGGGTTCTGTGACTCTATGATAATTGCAGCTAACTAGTAGACTTCTGTATTAAAAAGTTAAAGAATCTATTTATCTCCTAAAGAATGGGAAAGGTAAGGATGTGAAACCAGGTGTGTGTTAGGCACTTATTCGTGTCAGAGTTCCTCTAATGACTCTAATTGTTCACATTTGTGTCTGCCTCCTATATGTTTTGTTTATGTACAAATAAGCATACTATGAAACCTGCAGTAGTTCTGCATGGGCAACCTTTCACTCTAACTGTGGTGATTTGAGCTGAAGTATTTTGTTACATGGGTTTCTTTAATGGCATTCAACTTGCACACAGCAATTTTCCAGGACGATCACTTTCAGTGAGGGTCAAAATGATTGAACTATAATTGAAAATGAATCATTTGGGACTCAGAAGAAACTGTGCAGTGCTGATATTCAGTTGCCGCGGTTTGCTTTGAATGCGTTCGTTCTCACAAGTGTGAAAAATCCATGCGTCTGAGATCTCTGTTGTGATGTTGTTAGTTATGGCTTATTGTAAGGCTGTGCTCTAGGAATGCAAACCAGTAATGGAGAAGTCTGCATAAGAATACCAGCAGCAGGGGGGGAATCGGGATGGACTCAGGCGCTGAGACATGGTAAGAATAAAGAATGAAGAGTTATATGAAATGGTAAATCAGTGGCTCAGAATAGCTCCGGACAAAATACAGTGACAAAAGCGAAGCCGTGGGGTGTGCAGCTGAAAAGGTTGAAGTTACAGCCATCAGCTTTATGTGCTTTCAACGGGCCGCATTTTCTAGCAGTTGTTCCACTTGCTGAAGCTGGGTGGGAGCACCACGTTTTCCAGCTAACTTTGTCATCTGCGAAGCCTATAATCAGACTTACTGGGACACCTATTTAGAGAAGGTGGTTTTGTTCTCTTGTGATGGCTGGCTGGCCGGTGCTGCTCCACGTCTCTCCCCAGGCCTCTGGTACAGTTAGGTTATTCCAGAGCTTTCCCCAAAGCCTCCGGGCACCATTCAGTTCAATTTAAGTACCGGATGCTGTTATCGGCTGGATCAGAGCAAACACAGGGTAATTTAATTTCCATGCTCTGAGTAACTGCGGGTTTACCTTTGCATAATTTTGGTTTTAGGCAGCTTACGCACCTTTAGAAACAGCAGTTAAAAGTAGAAATCAGGACTATTAATGCTATAAATGATTGTTTGTTCCAGGGGAGGGGATCCTGTGCTATGATTTGACATGTTGTCACTACGGGTTGTTTAAAATAGTCATACATAGGGGCTTTGCCTTCTTTGAAACACAGTTGGTACCTTTGTAGGACTCCAACCGAGCAGACTGCCGTATTCCCCAAAAGCTGATAGGATTATGTACTTTGGGTTTATCCAATTGGAAAAAGCCTTCTCTGCAAGAACATTAAAAGCAAACACAAACTGGTTGATAGTAAGGTAGCAGTAATCGGGTGTTCATCCGATTCTTTCTGTTTCTTTCTGTTGTGGTTTCCAAGCTGACCTTTGCACAAAAATTCCTTAAAGACATGAAGGATCTGGACATTTTGAGCTTGTGTTTTGACAAAGTTTTGTTCTGTCGCTGCTGAAAGGTTGGCTGGAGAAGCTCGAAAGTTGGAACGCTCACAAAGGGAACGTTCGTTAGTTTAGTAGGTAGGATGGGAGTCCTTCAGGCAGGCAATGAAAGCGTTCTTCCAGATCTCGGCACGTATCAGTGGTGACTTAGGTGCTCTAAACTGAACGGTGCTGTTAAAATGTCATCCTTCTCCCTGACTTCATTTGCCGTAAGAGGCCCTATTCAATTGTAGGGGGTAGGTGTTTCTATGTCTGCTGGCCAGGGTTCAAATTATAAAGCACTTAAAATATTTGTTGAGAGGGAGAGCCGCCGAGTTGCTGTTTGGAAGGGAATCTCTAGGGAGACAGAACCCCTGTGTTTCGGGCCATGCTTCCGTGCCTCAGTTTTAACTTCAGGCTGATTGAAGAGCAACCTACTGCTTGGTGGTTGGTGAATCCTTCAGGAAAGTCAGAGATGTGGTGATGGTTAAGGGCTGGATACGAAAGAAGGGAGAAGGGCTTCTATGAGGACACCAAAGGGGGACAAGGAGAGTGTTTCCTCAGCTGTGGAGTGTTTCAAAGGGAGGAGGCAGGAGAGCGGGGCCCCTCTGGTGTCTTGTGTGGCTGGATGCAGCACCACAACAAAATTGACGAAGTGCAATTGAATAACCTCCTGTTCAGCAGTAGTACAACAAAGGTTTATTATGCTCTGGGAATTACAGAAAAAGAGCAGGCGTTTTACAGTAAGTGTTATTTGTGGGATTTAACTGTACAGGAATGTCTTGGCTCATCACCTTCATGTTATACAGAAGAAAGTTAACACAGGTCCTGTTAGACTGCTTAGAGATCTGCAATCGTTTTCATACTACAAAGCCTTTCGTCAGAAAGATGCTGATAAGTAAGTTAGCTTTTAGTACTGAACTCTTCAACTCCATCCATTTTGGATTCTCTAATCCTGTATAAACCCCCAAATTATTAAACTGAGGTTGCTTAAAGTACCTGTATTAATGCTGCAGTGAGTAATCACTTTTATTTCTTTACTAGATGAATTCTGAGATGATTCTGAATACAAAAAGCATGGGCTTGGGTTACAATTTAGGAGAAGCCTTTGCAAAGAAACTTTTTTCAACAATTTAAAAGCACAGATTTATTTTTTTTTAACCTAGGGAGAAGTTAATTTAGGGATTTTTTTTCCCTAATTGCATTTATATTTTATGCAAATTAAAAAAATCCTGGTTTGCCCAACAGGAAGCACACCATTCATCCTGGAATAAAATAATCCATGCGTGAGACTCAAGAGAAAGTCAGAATGAAGCCCAAAGAAGAGTATTCGCAAGTTTGCATGGAGCGTTGATTAATGTATGGGCTGAGGCTATTCAACAAATGGAATCTGTATTCTGTTACCGTGATAATAAATGTAAGAAATGAAGAGTCCCTTTGTTAGACACAGCTGTCCAACTAATAAGTGGGCTATATTTCCAGACCCTGGAAGATGGAGGGGGAGGAGATGGTGGTGGTTGAGGTGTAGCTTGAAATGGAAATGCTGCCTGGTGAGATGTGTGATCCTGTGGACATTATGCCCTATTTGTCTGTCTGCCCAACTGCACCGTATGTCCTAGCAGGTATCACCAGTCACAGAGCTCTGGTGACAATAGACCAAAATGGAACAGTAGTCTTACTGGGAGTTCAGGACCACAGAAGGGAAGAGCAGCTCGAGGAACCAACTGTTAACCATGGGTACGTTTCCAAACGTACTCCAATTGCGACCTGTTTCCCACTTTTGCAAAGCAGATCCTTTTTCACATTGAAATCTCAGGGGGCGAAGAACTCTGTAGAGGCTGAAAGAAAACCTTTTCCAGCTGACTGCTCAGAATTCTGCATTATTTGGTCAGCTCTGTCTTTAGCTCTTCAGCCAGCTCACTGCAGTGAGTCCTTCACTTCACCCTTCAGTGCAGCCAAAGTACTGCTGTGAATTCCACCCAGGAATCATCAAAACCACTGCAAACATAAGTACTACATCAGACTCTAAGGTTTTATGTGCTCAAATGTCACATTTTAAAGTCTTTTGATGTCATATACAAAAGTAACTCATAATAGTAATTACTATAATAGTAACTTTTGTCTCATAAAGTTAATTCTCAGCGTTCGCTATTTAACTTGCTGTAATTATATACTCAATGTGCTGCTAATAATCAGACTCTTGCAACATATATATATATATTTGATGTATATGTTTCCAGGCATGGGGGAAAGCAGTAGAAGTCAAAGATACTACAACATCCTTAGCATTTTTTTAGTACTAATGCTTTATTAAGTTCCGTATCACATTCAAATTTTGGCACGAAACTCAGACACGAGGATGCTTTGAAACACTCACAGTTGTGACAGTAATCAGTACACCCCACTGACATTAGTTCCCTGTGTTTCCAATGCCATGAATTTAAGGATTGCCTCGAATTAACTGAAGAGACATCCACGCAGTATTTGTAGGCATCTCTCTGACCTAAACTGCCTTTCTTGGAAAATTGTGACTGTTGTACCCTAGGAACTTTTGGTAGCTTCAGGCCGTGCAGACGTGGAGAAGAGCTGGTTCGAGCTGGTTAACACACTTCATTGAGGAAAGGTTTGATTTTGGTTTCCTGCTCCGTCATTTTCGCTGCCCTTCCCACTTAATCACTAATGGTTTTCTATTGAAAACAAGAGGGCTGCTAGCTGAACTCCTGCTTGGCTCAGCAAGTAGCTTCTAAGCAAAGGACCATTGCTTTTTTGGCTGCTGCTGTTGGTTGTGATCTCTGAATATTGCTGCTTCTGTTGGTAGTGGTGCTATTAACCGAAACCCCCTCCTCTTGCCAACATATGGATGGGGGTGACTGGTAGGGTGTCATATCCTTGCAGAGTGTCACGTTCAGCACAACACAGACATTTAAAAACAGGAAGTCGGGAATTAGTTTCCCATTGTCATGGTTTAAGCCCAGCAGGCAATTAAGCACCGCAAAAAAAACAGCTCACAGCCCCCATCGGGATGGGGAGAATCATAACCAAGGTTAAACCCCTGGGCTGAGATAAAAAAGGTTTGATAGTTAAAATAAGGTGCAATATATTGCTACTAATAATAATAATGAAAAGGGAAATAACAAAAAGTTGGCCCCTCCCAACCAACTCCCCCCCCCAGTTTCTATACTGGGCATGACGTGCTGTGGTATGGAGTATCCCTCTTGCTTGTTCAGGTCAGCTGTCCTGGCTCTGCCTCCTCCCGGCCTTACTCACTGCAGAGCATCAGAGGCTCAAAAGTCTTTGACTTGGATAAGCCCTACCGAGCAACGACGAAGACGTGGGTGTGTTATCAACGCTGTTCTCAGACTCAACGCTGAAACACACAGCACTGTGCCAGCTGCTAGGAGGAAAATTGACTCTACCCCAGCCAAAACCAGGCCACCCATCCACACGGTGTTAATTCTGCCTGTCACATCACTCACGCAGCGTAGCAGTAACACTAACATTAATCTGAGCACTGCACTCATTAGGAGCTGCTTATCTGTCCTATTATCATGACTGTCACGAGGAGTGGTAAAATCTTGGATTCGCCCTCCATATGTGCTTGATATGTAATCCTACTCTACATGCGCCAGGGATTACACAGCAGTTTACACCATGCCCAGTCTCGCAAAGCTTTGCAGTAGGCCTGAAGGTCAGCTTGTGTGTGTGCCTATAGATGGGCTCTACCTGTAGTTACTCAGTTTGTTATAAATACTTATCTCCTACAATTTACAGCCCCTTTGCTCTCCCATCTGTCGCATCATGTCATGTTTAGCTATCAGGAAATCACAGCCTATGCTCATCCCTGACCTAACTGTACACAGCTTTCTGGGCTCTGTTTCAAGCGTGAACTCCAGATTGAGTTCTGAAGTGTGTCACAAAGGCTGCCAGAAGTCCAGGACTGGTCTTTCTTTGGATCGTTGTACTGCTTTATATGATGAAACAGCTCAAATATCCATTGATCTTCCTTTGGAGGTGTTATTCAGCATGTTGCATTCTGCAGAAAGTGTCCTGGCTTTTGAGGAACTGATGTATGAGAGTTATATCTAGATATTACTTCAGTGCAGGCTGAATGATTATTCCATAATTTAGATCTTTGGATGCATAGGCCACAGATTTATAGACTGTGATAAACCCACCAGTAACTATTACTGGAAGTCACACACTCCTGACTTTGTTTTACTTACACACTGACGGAGAAAACGTTGGAAATGTAAAAAGAAGAGATTCCTTCAATTAGAAGTGAAGCTTGTCTTTCTGTGAACTTAGATGTGAAGTTGAAAGTACCTGGCTCCACATCTAAATCCTGGGGAGTTATGAGTTACCTAGTTATGAGACATATTTTTTCCCTCAGCCACTTCTGACTTGAAGTGTGCTCATCTTTTCCCTTTTTGCCTTTTCCTATGCTCTTTTTCACTTCTGTTTGTTCTTTATTCCCAGCTGGATTACTTCATTTGAATTAACATTGAAAAACTTTGCACAGTGACATAGTTTCAAGTTAATATCTTACACTGTGGATGTAGATGTGGTTAAACCCTTTGCAAAGGCATATATATGCATCAGTAATACAACCAGTAGTAGGATTATGCAGCTATAGCAGATAGTATAACTTACTGCAGGACTTCTCCATCAGTGCTTTGTGGATGACTACAGGGTGCTGAATCCCCGCCTGGTGGTCCTTAGACATCTGACCTTGAACTGACTCTCCAAAGCATTTTCACTTGCAAAACCTAATTAAAAGTAACATTAAGGATATTTATATCACCGTTTCTCTATAATTACAGTTGCCTCAGGGATGCTGTTCTTTTGTGAGAGGGTGATAAGATGTTAGCAAATAGTCTGTGTTTCATACTGTGGATAATATCATACTAAGCTTGAAAGTCTTTAAGTTAATGGGTTGTAGTAAATTAATACTTCTCCATAAGGACGGTTATCTACTATAATTGCATTTAAATTTATTGCAAAAAGAATGCATTCTGTAAGGAACCCATTTAACAGGTGAAGCATCAGATTGGAGTAACGCAAGAAAACTAATGTACCAGTCCTCATAGCAGGAAATCTACCTGATCATGATCATCTTTGATGGCCCAAAGAAGGCTGGGCAGGATTCTTAGGGCAGAGCAAAAATACTAAGAAATGCTGGAATAAGAGGACCTAAAAGCTCTGTTTGCCAGGCATGTCCCACACTAACTTATTACCTGGCTTTTTGTATACCCAGTCACTACAGGTCTAGCGCAGCTGAGAGGGACAGCATAGCTGCCACCAGCCCGGGTGGTCAGCAGGTCCTCTGTAGAACCAACATAACACAAAAACCCACTGGGGACCAGAAGTGACCTATGACCTGAACCCAGAATACGATCCAGCACTGCTCTAGAAAGCCGGATTTACACTACTTACTACTGAGAGTATTCAGCACCATCTTACTACCATTTATCTTCATCAGTAAAAGCTGCAAAACATTGCATCTTACACCTACCTGCAACTGAATCAGGTATTTTTGGGTCTTCCGAGTGCTATGTTTAGCATTAATATAAGTACAGGTTGTAGCGAGAGCAGGAATGCATGCAATGTGGAAAGTAAAGACAGCTTCTTAAAGTTAGCTTGAGTACCACTTTGTTAACAGAAGAACTGGGTATGGGCCAACGTTAATAATGACAGCTGAGAAAACATGGGTTTTTTTTATGGTTATTAAAATACAGGTGTCAAAACAGGTAGAGAACTAAGAGCACTTGTAGTTCTTGGAGATTGCGTGAGGAGCTGCAACCAAAAGACTGAGATCTGTGTGTTTGGGGCGATGGCGTTTGGGTTTTCCTCGTTTGGTTTTAACTGGGCTAGGAAGAGCACTAGAATGTGTGAAATTCTTGCTGCTTTTTCGTCTTGTTAAGAATACCACAGTGGTTCTTAACATAAGCAGCCTATGCCTGTGCAGCACTACTTTTTCTTCCTTTAAAGTGCGTATACATTCGGAGACTCTGCCTTTTAGCCACAACTATTTGGGAGATAAAGCAGTATTTTGCTTCTAAAACTCGAGTCCTGAGATTATGTTGATACGTGCTAATATTGATATATTTACACGTGTTTATTTATCTATGCTGATACCGCTGCAGACTTCTTGTGTAACTTGTTGGATTGGAAAGCAACAAATCGCCGTGCCAGGAAGGTATCATGTGAATATGTACATTCAAGCGTGAGCCTGTCAGAAAACAACCAAACAAACCCAAACTCTTGTGTTAGGAAGGCGGCATGGAGCAACGTTTCTGGGAGTGGTCAGTAGGAGCACGAAGCATTAGATCCGAACTATCACAGAGCTCAATTTTCAGTTTATTTCCAAATTATATTGCGTGTGATGGATATTCAGGGCCTTCGCGCTCCGTGCAAAGGGCTTTTATATCTTACATTGCGAGGTTAATGCCTAGCGCTTCCTTGCCCTTGCAGTAGGATGCTTGGTGGCTCTGACTGTTCCCTCCTGTAGCCACCTCCCCTGCTTCCCCTCCCGGCCCTCTGGCTAAATGGAGGAGTGGATTACCAGCAGAGGAATGTAACACTTCCAATTTGCCTCATAGGCGGTAATTGCTGCATTCCAAAGAGGTTACCGCAGCAAAAGGCTCAGAGATACGTGTACCTCAAGTAGAAAGAAAGTATAGCTTCACTTCCACAGTTTGTTAAATGTCTTATTTATGCCATATTTAATGCGACACCTCATACACTTTAATTTGTCTATTTCAACTCTAAGGAAAACCCAAACAAATAGGTATCTGCTTCCTTGGGTGGCCAGATTCTCACACTGGGTTTCCCTATCACTCCTAATACAAAGTAATTATTGTGAGCTCAGCCATTTCCTTTTCCTCACCTTCCCATTTTCCATTGCCTAACTATAATTATTATTGATTATACCTAATTAGGATTCATTGTACTTCAAAGACATAATACTTGGTCTCTGCCTCCAAGAGGCGATAATCCTACATTTAGGTTTAACATCATGAGTTATAGCAAGAGACAGGGGGTATTAGATAGAAGGACAAGAGCGACCACTTCAAAAAGAAATGATCTTGGCCTTAGTTAACTAGCTAGGTATTTGTAATTAAGTAAACTCTGAGCTCAAAGCATTTTCATAACTAGGATATGGAAGGGAATACCACCAGTGTGAGGGTTATTTGTTATAGAAAACACTGTTATCTTGAGGGCAGTTGTGCTTGTCCAACGTACAGAGCACCGGCACTTCACCAGTCCTGTGAACCGAATGGACTGCTTACACAGCAGGGACTCCTTTCTTCAGCTCCACAGAAGGGTACCCTTGGAGTCAGGCTTCCCTGTCAACTGCCTCTGTTTACACGCCTGTCCCTCAGCCCTTTGGAGTTCTTCATTGCTCTGCTGTCTTCAGTTCACTTCTGCCCTGTGCTCAGGTCTTTGCGTGCCCCTTCTACCCGGTGTTACGTGATAATGAAACAATGGTAGGGATTGGACTTCTTTGTTCTGCTCCATTCCCACTGTCCTCCAAAGCAGATTCTTCTCCTCAACATGTTAGGAACTGTGTGTATTCTGATGTTGTGACTTCATTTAGGAACTCACATGTCTGTTGGCATGTCACTCAGTACCTGACAGTCGAGAACTTGAGGAAACATAGATTCCATAGTCTAGTAAAACTGACATCATCTCTGGCTTGATCTATAGGATGGAGAATTTTGGATAGTCCAAGATTTGTCAATCAGGCCTTAGGATTGAAAGCTTTGCCAGAAGGACATGAAAGTTTATAAAGTGACTTTGCAAGCCAGGAAGTCAGGATAAGTGACAGCTCACACGGGAAAACCATATTCTGTCTGATGGAGGAGTCAGTGGTGCTGTGGGAAAGGGGTTAAGAGTGAAGGGAAAAAAAAATAAGGTCAAAAAGCAAAAGGTTACGAGGCCTCAGTAGGAATGTTTTGTTTCCAGCCTTAGGTCCTTTTGTTTATGCTATCTGTAATGAGCAGTCTTTGAAAACCAGGCTCCATAGCTCCTTGCCCTCCTAAAGTGTGTATGATATATTAGCTGTTGTGAAGCTTTATCCATTACCAATTTGATACGTTACTGCACTTACTATTGCCATGCAATGGGAATGCCAGTCAGATGCTTTTCTTTTGTGGGTGAATTGGTGGGCAATGTGGGGGTGATGTTGGTAGGCATTAACTGCCCATCCCAGTCAAACAGATTGGAGAATATAGATGTGCCTGAAAACATAGGCATACTAAAGTATACTGCACTTCTATTTGTTTCAGATATGATTCATGCTCAGCATTTTGAAACAACGTGGAAGACATTGTTCCAGGTCTGGGGAACTGTCTACAGAAAGTAAGTTGATTTTTTTCTTATAGTGGTTTGCAAATTTGCCATGGAAAAGTGTTAAAAATACTGAAAAGAAATTGTTACCTGAGTATTCCTTATAGTGTTCCCTGCTGAAAGTGAAACCTCAGCCCCTGTGACATAGCATCATGAGAGCACATCCTGCCATGACTTCTCACTGCTATGCAGAGTGAAAGGAAGGGCTTGGGAAACAGACAGGGAATGCCTTTGGAGCTGAACAGGCTCTGGCTGACTGAGAAGTCCTGGGTGCCAAGACACACATTCCAGTCCTGGCACATGTGGAAGAGACCTTTGAATGTTAAACAGTAAAGATCAGCTGATTATACTGAGTAAGGCCATAGTTAAAGAGTTTCTTTGTGGGCTTCTCTTGCACCTTCCAAGTCCCTATCAGGATATTAATTCTATTCTATCTATTCTATTAAAGCAATATCCAAAAGGCCCAAGAGGGTGGTCATGTGCTAAGAACGATGACACAGCAGTCATGGCCCTTGCCTCCAGGAAGCTTGCTACCTCTCATCACACACAATTTCTTTTAATTTGTTTAATAGGTGTCCTTTCATTTTAACAAATTTAAAGTCTGAGTGCTTGAAAATGTCAGTTTAACCGCTGAAATCACCACCTCTTTAAATGAGTTTGTCTAGTAGGAATTTAGCCCAATAGACACACGCAGTATCTCCATGTTACCCGCTCACTGTAGCTCATCAATAGCCTTCTGCAAAGAAACACGAGAGAAATCTTTCACTCTGTGCCTAGGTTACAGAAAAGAGATGCTGACTCAGCATAAATAAAGACCTTGTGGATCAGGCAGAACGGGGCACAGTATAGTTATTGCCAAGGCTAGATGCACAAGGATGAGAACTGTAAAGGGCCTTAAAAAAAGAGGAATAAGATAGACTTTGCTAAAATAAAGAAAACAAGTGTTTGAGGAGCGACGTGAAAGTATACTCCTGGTCTGAAATGCAGCATTACTATTGGTCCATCCAGACTTTGCTTAGGAGAACTGCCTGAGCCTGACAGCCGTCCTCATCTGTGGTCTATTCGAGATTCCATTTCCCATTCTCAGATTCTATCTTGGATCATTCAAATCTCATTTATTTTTGACAGAAGCGTCACTTGACAGTGACACATTGGTTGGGTTAGTTAGACACGTTTCAACATGGTTTTGCTCAGCCTTTGGTATTTGGACTTTTAAATCTGGAATCAAACTTACCAAGCGTATTTCCTTCATCCGATGGAGGCTTGCAGGATGCCACAATACAGATGGTAATTTTGAGGTAAATTCTGCGTCTTCTTCAGGATTCTCAGGAGAAGAGAGACAAGAAGTGGTGTTGGAGGATCACATCCATTTCTACTGCAATTATCAATAGCTCTTTACTAAATTCTTATTGAATTAAGCTCAAGTTAAGCTACCGATGCTTTTAGGAGTTGGTACACCTTTATGAATCTCCTTGAGTTATAAAGATTCTGCTGGCGATCATTTAATTTAAAACTATGAAGCATAACTAATTTATTAGAAGTAACCAGGTAACAATGATAGCGTTGTTCCCAAAATCCCTAATGTATGAGCAGACCTCCTCTGCATGCTCTTTCTTGGACTACTCTTGTAATTGTGATTTTGTTTCTATATTTTTCTCTAAAATGTCATTGTTACTGTGATGAGAATGGAATACCTCTCTGAGAAAGAAGGCCATAACAGAATCATATTCTTTCCTCTGTGGTTCCAATTGCAGCCAAAACAAAAGCCTATAGCGCCCTTTCCAACCCTAACTACTCCATGATTCTATGAAGCTATGCTTGCCTAATGAATGCTTGGTGAAGGTACAGGTAGAAATTGTATTTCCCAAGTGACCATTTTATACATTGGTTTTAAAAATGTGTCAAATTAGTGCCAGTATATGATTTCTCGCATAATAACATTCTGTTGGGTAGTCTAGAAGTAGCTCGCTTCTGAGGATGTCAGGAAATTATTGACTGTCAGCAATAGTAAATCTTATTTATCTTCAGTAAAGATATAAGCACTTTATATAAGTACTTTGTATAAGTAAATCTTGTTTTACTTAAGATGTACTCATACCTAAAACGTGAAAATAGCTCACGTCCAAGAAATAGCTCTCTTTCCAACTTATTGAGAAATCTTCACCTACATTAAATAGTTGAGCCACCCAGCAAGTTTATTCTTGTGCTGCTTCCAGAAAGATGAATAAATGGAGATGAATCAATTATCATTGTTCTCAGTTACCAACCTAAGCATGATCAGATATTGGCATGCATCAGACTTCTCAGGATTTATCAATATAGAATATATTCAGGGTGATGAGGCGCTGGCACAGGTTTCCCGAAGAAGTGGTAAATGCTCCATCCATCTCAGTGCTCAAGGCCAGGTTGGACAGAGCCTTGGGTGACATGGTGTAGTGTGAGGTGTCCCTGCTCATGGCAGGGGGTTGGAACCGGATGAGCTTAAAGTCTTTTCCAACCAAAACCGTTCTTTGGTCCTATGAATAAGCATCCCATGTGCAGCGCCACTGCTCAGTGCCACCTGCCTCTTCCTGTGTCATTTCTGTTCTTCCTCATCATTTTCTGAAGGTTCATCTCCTGTCACTGTGTTGCTGTCAAGTGCTTTGGGATGAATCTGTTTCAGAATTGCAAAAATGGTTTAGGTGTAAAGTTGAGAATGGAGTTCTGATGCAATGCCACCCAATCAAGCCCTTGGAAGTAATTATCACAGGCCTGATTTCAGTGTAGCAAGCTATCTGCAGAAATGATAATAGGCATTGCTCAAGCCCGTCACACCTAACTTCTTGTTTCCCAGGCCGTATAGGTAAATAGTTGTCTTTGCATATATAAGTGTATCCACACCTCTCCTGTCACATTTCTGAGCAAAGAAGGGTCCTTCATTTAGATTAGCAGATAGATTGAAGCAGACACCCTCCCTACTTTCATAACACTAGGTATCATTTTGATATGCTTGCAAGTGGAGAGGATACTTACCATTCCTGTGCTATCAGTGACACTGCTGTTACTGGTTCCCAAGCTTCATTTTTAGGAACATGGCTTTATTCAGTACCAGAAAAAACAGCTACTTGAAACTTCACCTCGGTTACATTTTCTCTCACATTCTATTCAACTTTTCATTATTTTTTAGAAATCGTTTTGTTAGGAAAAGAAGTATTCTAAGAAATAGCTGTAGATTCTGTATTTAGGCTTTTGCTTCTAGTCTTTCTGATATGCTGAATGTGCTCATTAGGAGTTCTAGTCTTGTTAACGAAAATTATCTTAGGCCCTCATGCGTACAGTATATGCTGTGCTTTTAGTTTTTACTCTTCATCAGCGCTTCAGTTTTGTAGCACCCACTGGTTTTCTGCATGTAAAACAAGCAATTTCTTTATAGGCTTCATTTTTTTCTCATTCTAAACTCCAAAATAATCTCAGTAGGTCATAGGTCATTAAGTAGGAAGTAACTCAGATTACTAAGGCTTGTTACTAGGTCCCTAGCAGAACAATTCAAGACTAATGCTATCATCTGGAACTTCGGAATGCAGCAAATAAGTTGCTTTACTGACTGTTGATGAGCTTGGAAAAGGTTTATGGCCTAGAAGTATCATCAGCTTGAGTGCGAGCTTCTGGAGCAGAGAGCCAGGAAAGAGCAAGTATCCTTAGGCTGCTGCAAGATTGTTCCTAAAATTAATTGTAGGGTAAGCCTAATGAAACTGTTCAAAACAGGATATGGTGAAACACAGCGCACTCCCTCTCAAATCCCTCCCTCCTTTTTCTATATTCTTTCTCAAAATAAATAGCTGTGGCTAGTTGGAATCAGAGTGCCACTAATGCTACACTTTCTATTTTAATTTCTAGGTTGCTGTGGTTGTTAAATACTGGAAACTGAGACTTACATAGATGTGATTTTCATCCATCTCCCATCTTTTTGCTCTTTTTCTGATTTCAGAGACAATCTATCTCACACTTGTTATTCACCATTCGTGTTTGCTTAGGTACAAATTCAGGGTCATAATGGACCAGTATTTCTTTAGGACTCTGAGGATCGAGCCTGCTCCTATATTGCAGTAATGAACTCCCAGATGCGCCCTGTTCCAAACTTCTCCCTGCAGTGCAAAATGTCCACCTTAGCAATACTGCGGCCTGTGTACACTCTAGGTCTTGTATTACCCAAAAGTTCAAAAAGCTTTATTGCGCTAGATTTCTGATAGACAAGAAGAGGGCCAAAAAGGCTCTGAACCTACCTGGAAGTTTGTGTCTTGAAGACATTTGAACATATGCTTTCTGCTTTAGAGGCTAGTAGAAAATACTGCTCTAATTTACTAGCGTTTCTTAAATACAGTAGCAGTTCTAAGGAACTGTTGTCTCTTGGTGAGAAAAGGTATCTCTCAACAACTTACAAGAAGTCTGGTTTCTCATTTCCACAAGCAGCACTGCAGATAAAGAGCTGTATCATGCCTAACATTCTAAGCCAAACCATTGGGCTAATCTCATTTTTGGAGTAAGGTAGTTCTGCAGGAGGAGAGTGTCCTCTTCAGCTAGAAAAGCAAAAGCACTGTGATTAGATCCAGCACTGCAAATTCAACCGCACAAGACTATGAGGTTTGAAAAACGATCACTGTTCTCAATACTTAACATACAGATTGTTTTCAGTTACTTTTGGGGGGGGCATGACTGCAGTGAAAATGAAAGCTAATATTCTTATGTCGTCGCTTTTCTTCTGGCCCTAAATAAATGCGTTATTGAACGACAAGAATTGCCAATACTGGGTTGCTCTAATAAAAATTGATTCCTTTCTTTTGCAAAACCTAGTAAGTTGCATGCCTTCAAATGAATTTGCCCAGATTTCCTGTTGTGCTTTCTTATTCCTGCTTTCCACTTGGTTTGCATGAAGCTGCCACAGCATACTTAGGAACATGTGTATCCTAACTAGCTCATGTTTCTGTAGCGAGGGAATGAGAATTGAGGTTACCATTAATCAAGAGGCCAGAAAATTGTGTGATGTGCCACAGCCAGCATCATCATAAATTAAGGGATATCCCAGTTCCCTATGGCTCCAAGTCATCACCACACAGGTCAACATCAGCCCTTAAACTTTGGGTTGTACCCTTCCAACAAAGTGGCCCTCTACAATTAAAAGACACTTAAACACTTGCAAAGTATAAATTATAAATGTATAAAACGTTAGGTACCTTGCAGCTAACCACATAAACATTGCAATTTGAGGTTTCTTATACGTATGAATGATAGAGTTTTCTACTCTAAACTTAATAACACCATACATTGCAAATATGAATTAGAATGAAAACTCATTTTTACGCTCTGAAATGATAAATTTCCTGTACTTACCCATTAAACATTTAATACTGGTAGAGGAAAAGGAGCAAATTTCTTTCAGAATGAATGGCCAGGCCATTGATCGTTTTGTTGGTTACCTAAGACCTGCTCTTGTAACTGTCCATACGGGGGGCGAGGGTAAGTTGCATGGGGAGAAAATAGCAAAGCTCCTGACTTTCGAAGGCCTGTCATTGTTCTTACCGAATGGGAAAGAGCTGATTTGAAGGTACTCGTCAGTATTCTTCTCATCCCTTTAGAGTTACTTCAGGCTCACTCAGAGCTGAAGTTTTGGAAACAAACTGGGAATTCTGTAGTGTTTACCATTCTTACTGCTGGGATCCAGCCCAATGGAGGGCTTGCTCCTCTGGCTTCCTCTCTTCCCTTTTACTTTTCTCGTTCCAGCCATTATATGCTCCTACCTTCTTAGCAAGGCACAAGATTTTGCACAATTGAAGAGCTCTGCAGTCTTGGCACAGTGGTTTCTGTAGCTACATGGGGTAGTATGTCCTTTCTCATTTCATACAGTCCAAATGAGATGGAAAGAAGCAACTGGGGAGTTTGAGACAGGCATGAGACACATATTGCAGCCTTTTTGCCCACCCATACATCCAAATGCATATTAAGAGCAAAATTCAGTGGGAAAAAGTAATCTCTAACTTCTTTTTTAGTGTTTTAAATGCCTCTTCACGTGTTCCTGAATTTGCATGGATTTGTTACACGCATTCTTCTTCCTGACACTTCTTTTGGAGTGGTTTATTTTCACCATTGTTTGCCTACCAACTCCATGGCACCTTGTCCCTGCACAATCCTTCAGTGAGCATCTCAGTAGAAGAAATAGGCCAAATTTTAATACTCTCAACGTTGCCCAATCCAGTTTATCTACTCCCAGCTGTACATCTTCTAATGCCTACTTTAGTCATGCCAAGCTCACATTTTTCTCCACTGAGTGATAGGTTCTGCTGGCAGACACTGCCTTCTGAGTTAAAAGTAGGGCTCATTCTCAGCTGTACATCACTGTGTGGTTACAAGCAAGCGTAGATTTGTACAGACCTGTCTGTGATGTCAGCTTACACAGTGTAGTTACTGCATCCCTTTTGCAGAAGGCAAATATTTGGAACTTACATGTCCTGATTTAATTCCAAACCCACAGAATCAGGAGCATAAACACATACTAGAAAGCCTCAGCTTTAGTGGATGATCATTTTTAGGTGTTGAATATAGGCCTTATCAGAGCGTATCTATTTTTCAGTAATCTGCAAAACAGGTGAATCCTTCTAAAATTTGGCGTAAAGTTAATCCAAGAGTTTTTGGAGGTTTAACACTGCCTTTTGTACTATATCTGCTATGGTTTGTCTTGCAAGAGCCTTTAGAATGCATAGATATTGAAATTATTCTTGTTGCAAAGGCATACAAGAGCACAGAATCAGACAGAAAACAGTAAGAGAACAGGAGCGGTCCATTCACATCCTCCTACATCTAATTTGTAACCTTCACATCATAATTCATAGCTTGTCATCTACTCAGTGTACTGCTACTAGCAAGATTTGCATTATTCAGGAATGCCAAGCAGGAGCAACCACAGGGGTCGTGTGTTACAAGTTTCCATTTCAACACTCATTTGTGATCGAAGTTTCTAAAAGTGGTATAGGAAATGGTAAATTTCTCTTCTTTTTAGCAACTCTGACTGATTCTCTCGTGTATGTCCCCAGGTGCTGGGTGTAGAACAGATATTTTAACCGATTGAACCACACTCTGTATTCTGGACACTTACATATCATAGCTGGTCTTTTGTTTTAATAAGGTTGACACGAAGCAAGTCATTTGGTGGTGGAACTCAGTGCATTGCCAATTGAATGGATTAGATAGATAGGAGCAGTTTCTAGTGCCACCCCCATTAAAAGACTTTCTTTCTGCTATGGTTGTAACAACATTCCTAGTAATACCATGAAAGCCATGCCTTCACTTCGAGCATGCGTTATGTAGACGGTGATACAGGAGTAGCCTTCTCTGTCTCTTGTATACTGTTTTCACCAGTACATATCATTGTTCTAATTCCTTGTCATTCAGGAACATGCATTTGGTGAAAGTGAACACTTGATTAAGTTCCTTTTTCAAGTGAAGCGGTGGCTTGTTGCTTCCTTTAGTCAAGGTACTGGCTGTGGATATGGAGAACTTGTTAAGGTATCTGTAGTGGGGTATTAGGTATTTGCCAACAGTTTATATAAACAGATATGTTTACTTCAGGTGACCTTTTAATTCGAAAAGGAAAACAACACACGTCCATTGACATTTTACCAACGCTAAAACGTCACAGAGGATTTAGGGAACCGGTATTAACCCCTCATCAAAAATTAAATGATGATTGCTGTGGTGGTAGCAGAACATCAGTTTGAAGTTGTTGCCTCAAAATAAGTTGCCAGTAGTTTTGTCAGCATGCGTTGGTTGAGGCTGTAGGAGATGATAGTCATGACATTTTTCATGTCACACTGTCCAAAAGCCGTACAGAAGAGTATTTGATATCCTGGCCTTTTCTCAATTAAAGGAATACAAAACAAAACCAAAATCAGGACATATTGATGAGAAGGAGAGAAAGGACAGGACAGGACACTGGGGAGAGGTGAGACTTTGGGAAGTTAGAGCTGCTGAGTATGCATGTCTAACATTAGGTACCTACATGCATAGATAAGTTGCAGAAAAGGTTATGTGGCTTCTATTAGAGATTCTAAACATCTGTGGTTCCCACTGACCAAATTCATTAATTTTCTTATTTCTTTTTCACGTATGCATTCAGAAGCTGTAGTTGCATTCCCATCTGAGAGTATGTGAATGGCAGTCAGTTCAGGACTCATTGTTTGCTAGAATATCAGAGTGAAAAACCAACAAGAAGCTAACATCTGTGCTACCGTCTGTGACTCTGATCTATCACGTGGTGGGATGCACTAGTCTGTAGCAGAATCCAAAGCCCACAGGCATGTTTCTAAACCTTTGGTAGGCTGATGCTTGCAGTTAGATTCCAAGACTAGAAAAAGGATGTGTCATCCTCTGAAGAAGGTATCTCCATAGACTTACCAATTCATCTTGACTTTGGGGTCCAGATAGTGTGCATAGATAGCACAAGAGAAGTAAACCACGAACTCCTTGGTGACTCACTTGATTAGCCAGGCTTGACCGTGTAATGCAGAGCTGTGATATTGATGTGACAAAGTGACTCTCCTAAAACCTTCCCACCAAGCATAATCATGCTATTACTGTTTACTCTGACAGCAGCTTCCTTCCATCCAAGGAGCTCAGCACATTTCACAACCATTAAGTCTCCCAATGAAATAGCTAACCAGCATTATCCTATTTTCTAGATGAAGCATATGCAGATTAATGATTTGCTGGAGTCACACAGGAAATTTGTGACAGAGCAAGGAATGTCAGCTTCCCCATCCTATTTTTTTGGTTACAAATGGACTCTTTCTGTCTCCAAAGAAAAAGTGCTACCTGCATTTGGAGCAGCACTAGTAATGTGTGAACTGAAAAGGTGCGTTATCAGTTAAAATCAGTGAAAAAACTCCAACAAACAACCCAACCCAACAACAAAAAACCCCACAAAACACAAAACCCATAAAAGCAGCTCTGCTTCTTTACTATTAATTTAATGAAGAAATTGAGCTAGTGTTGGTATAGGATTGCTTTTAAGTAGAGACAGGTTATAAAGATGCAAGAATCCCAGCCCTGACTTTGAAGAGGGTGAGGGAGAGGAAGGGGGATTTCAGCAGTTTGATGCAGCACCCAAAATCCACTGTGACCAGCGCAGAAGAAACAGCCGTTAATCTGCTCTACAGGCTTGAACACACTGCTTCATTCTTGGGCTGCCTGATTTGGCTGTGGCTGAATGGCAGCATTTCTGTTTATCCTGAGCAAAACGCGGTGTTCACTGCGTGGGTCACAGGGGATGAGAGTGGTGTTTCCTGTTCCCCAGCGTGTGAGAAAGGCTCAGATCACTTCTGTGCCCGTATATGTATCTATGTTGATTCATTTGCTGTGTATGAAGAGGCTCTTATTCAATTGCTGACTCATGGGATATGCCCGGTTTCTCACTTTGCAGATTAACACAGATAAAAGAGTGATGTTTCTGCCTTTCCCCATCCAGCACAGCTCACTTCCCCTAGTGGGTTAACCAGTCTCCACAAATTCATACTATTCTTTTACTTCACAGAGCTGGTTGCTCTGTTTATTGCCTGCCGTATTGAGCTTCCAAAAAGACCAACATTCAATGGAAAGGCTGTTCCCCAAGATGCATCTGAAATGCAAATTAGAATTATATAAGTTGAAAGTAAATTAAATTACAAAAGGTATTGGTGCCATCAGGCTCTTGTGGCATTTCAGAGTATTTAACTTAGCAAGTTGTTAAACTATCGAACAGTAAGAAAATACAAGTTCTATTGTTATGTGCACAAAATGGATCTTCAAAACAACCGATTCAGGGTGTCTGTTCAAATTCAGGAACAAAACAATCAAGGCAAGGTGCTGTGAAGGCATTTCTTCAATTAAAAGAGAATTTGAGCAACTGAAGATTGAAGACGAGGCTCAGGTTTCTGCTTTACCAGCAAAGAGGAAGGGACATGATGTGCCCTTTAGTTTTTCATCACCCAAAGGCATCACCCAAACTAAGTACACAAACTGTTCTGATACGCAAACACCCAGTGAAATAATAATATGTGAAATACATCACATAAATGCTTACACAGAAAAATATATCAGAGATTTTAGTTGGAAAGTTGGTGTAAAAGTGCAATACTTTAACACATGGGGTTTAGGTTTTAAAGATTATTTTATCTATTTTTTACTGTGAAGATTGTACACTTACAGATTTCCAGCTTTAGTGCAAGTGTCTATACAGGAGGTATTCTGCTATTTGTGATTTGTCAGTATGCGTATATATATATACACACATAGTATGACATGGGCTGTGTGAAGCTTGGAGCTGATTTATATTGTGCAGAGAAGGAAGGTAGGGTTTTTACTTGCAGGAGTAGAAATGGGGAGATTTGTGCCCTGAGCGTGTTCTGAGAGAAATAGGTATGTATCTTTGAAAATAGTTACTGCAGGTATGTATTCTTGGTCTATTTGTACAATATTATCCCTCCTAGCTACACAGCTTGAAATTAGAGATGTCCATGAGGAGGAATTCCTGGCAGGGATGAAAACAAAGTGGAATCTTGGAGATAATCATAAGTCCTAAATGAAACATCAGGAAAGCCATAAACTAGGGATAGTGCTCAGCCTGACTCTGACCCGGCCTGATGAAGTTTCTTCTTTCAGTCAAGGTTAGGGTGGAAGATGATACTTAGGAAATCTTAAAGATGCTGTCCTACGCAGAGAAAGGGGTTGAGTGAACTCTTCAGGGAGTGTCAGTGAGTGCTGACAAGGACTGACGCATACCGTGAGTGGTGGCAGACTTTCTATATGACCTTGGCCGAGTCACTTAATCCTCTGTGACTTGGTTTCCTCATCTGCAGAATTAGGTACAAATAATAATACTTCCCTGCCTTACAAGGAGCTGTGGGGATTACTTCATTACTGTTTGCAGGTGTGCTCGGAGACAAACAGAAAAGATGCGGTGAAAATGTGATTAGTTGTTGCTGGAAACCCGTACAATCTCAAGCACCTTGTTGATCGTGTCGAGGAAAATATACTGTAAATTGGCTGTTGCAGGGGAATCTGATATTACCAGTAACCACACGAGCCCATCGTACCGTCCCTTTTCCCTCTGCCACCTTTATGGTCTTGTATTCAAGTAGTTGTGCATGTTCTATGATGGCTGCTTTTGGCTTCTATAAATGAGGAACCTGAGACACCG
>JARCZZ010016680.1:0-68157 GCA_030323915.1 Brotogeris chrysoptera | reverse complement strand
AGGGAGGAGGGGGAGCCGGGAGGAAGCAGAGACAGGACACCTGACCCAAACTGATCAAAGAGGTTATTCCATACCACGGCACGTCATGTCCAGGATGTGAACACGGAGAGCAGAGACCTGGAAGGGTGTGGTGGTGGTGGTGGACTAGGGGCGCATGGCATGGTCAGGTTTTTGGTGTTTTGGTACTGGGGAGTTTGCTACTGGGGGGTGCACTGGACGGGTTGGGCTTTGCGAGCAGTTGTATTCTTTTCCCTTGTTTTTCTTTTGTATTATTATTGATTGTAGCAGTAGTGATTTGTGTTATACTTTAGTTACTAAACTGTTCTTATCTCAACCTGTGTGAGTTGCAATTTTTTTTTCGATTCTCCCTCCCATCCCCCCAGGACTGGGGGAAGAAAAAGAGGGAAAAGAGTGAGTGAAAAAACTGCGGGGGGTGGGGGGTGTTGGAGACTTAAACCACGACAGTGTCATCTGCAAATTGATTGAGGGTGCTCTTGATCTCCTCATGGAGATCATTGAGAAAGACATTAGAGAGAACTAGCCACAGTACTGAGCACACTGGAGAACAGCACTTGTGAGCAACTGCCAACTGACATACCTCCATTCACCATCACTCTTTGAGTCTGACCCTCCACGCAGTTTTTTACCCAGCGAACCGTACATCCATCCATGCCATGAGCAGCCAGTCTCTCCAGGAGAATGCTGTGGGAAATGGTGTCAAAGGCTTTACTGAAGCCTTTCCCTTATCCAGTAAGTAGGTCACCCTGTTGTAGGAGATCGGGTTTGTTAAGCAGGACCTGCCCCCCACACTGACCAGGCCTGGTCCTCTGGTTGTCCTGTACATGCCATGTGATGGCATTCAGGATGATCCACTCCATGACCTTCCCCCGCACAAGTGCAGTCAACTCAAATGTCCCTGGTTAGCCAGGATTGCTAAGAAATGACGGAAACTGGCCTTGTGAGCATTTCTGCCTGCTCCCTCAGTACCCTTGGGTGGATCTCATCCAGCTCCATAGAGCTGTGTGTGTCTAAGTGGTATAGCAGATGGCTGACAATTTCCCATTGGATTACGGGAGCTTCATTCTGCTCCCTGTCCCTGTATTTCAGCTCAGGGGGCTGGATAACCCAAGAACAAACTGGTCTTGCCACTAAAGACTGAGGCAAGGAAGGCATTAAGTATCTCAGACTTTTTCTCGTCCTTTGTGTCTGAGTTGGCATGGCATTTCTACATGGCATACTGTAGAGAACCTGAACTCCCTGCACCAAACACAAAGACTTCACCTCACCACTTAAATTATTTTCTAGCACTATAACTGAAGTAAAGAGGCGTAAATAAGGATGGTGAATGAAGCTGAGATAAGCAATGAGGTTTCATTCTCTAACATTAATGCTTCCCAAGGGTGTCTTATCATCATTTAAAAAACTGTACTTAATTCTAATCCTTCTCAGAATGTGCATATCAGCAACAGGCCTAATTTACTCTGGGAGAATTTAACATGCCATATATCTGTTGGTCACTCTACATCACACACACATCACATTCATGCACATTATTCTTCAGGAGGATCTGCACTGTTTGGTATCATTTCTAAACAAGTCAGCCACTATTTGGTAGAGCTCAGAAATTTCCTGATTACTTTTCTGTTCCATAGACAAATTTCATAAACCAGCAAAAGATCTGGCACTTTGCTAAAACTGATGGCCACTTCTGAATCCTTCTCATTATCTATCCAAAGCCTGATGGTGAGTTTAGGTCTTAGAAATTCACTTCTCTAGCAGAGTTCTGCCATCACAGAGGGCTGGAGCATGGAGCTCCCAATTCTTCAAGCCCTCCCTGAATCCTCAAAGCTACTGACCAAAATCACTAGTTTTTGCAAATTGCATGGCTGGTCTGCACAGCCTGTTGTGACTGAGGACATCCCCTACTTCTTGCCACAGATTGAGAGGTCCATGTAAACTGTCCAACTAGGACCACAAGCACTTTACCACTCTTCAGGAACTGAAATCATGCAAGAACTGTGGCCAAAAGGATAACTTAGAGTTTGAGTCCTCTCACTCTATTTCACCCTGAATTTTTCCAAATAAAGTCATCAGTTGTTTTCTAAGATCTTTACTTTTCCTTTCTGTGGGAAATCTTGGCATTTCTACTTCTGTTTGCAGAAAGCCAGAATCTTTGACTTTTGACCAGCTCTCTCATCTTCTGGTATCTTAAAGTAGACAAATCATCATCATAAGAAAAGGAGCACCTTGGAAAAGGAAGAGCACCTTCTGCACAAGCCACCTTCCTGTACTTTCACATGGATGCATTTGATACTCTCAACATAAGAATTTTAAAAGTGATCCTCTTTTCTTCTTTTTAAAAGCTACCTGATTAGTAACGGTGGCTAAGACCTGTGCAGGCATCTGATACAAAGGGGAAACTGGACATGTTCATTTGCCACCCTAAGTATGAGGAAAGAGGCAGATTTTGCCGTGGCAACCTGGCCCAATGCAGGCAAGCCAGCAGCAGCTCAAAGCAGCCAGTGCTGTCTGTACTACCAGCATCATCACAACCAGGGAGAACCCACAGACCACTCGCACAGCTCAGCTCTCAGCAGAAGTCAACATTTAGCTCATTCAGGTACTCCACCAGTTCTCCCTGGCTCCCTTGGGGGAAAGATGATACCCCTCCCCAAGCCTCCAATAGCTACTCACACCAAGCTGATGCAATCAGCACACTCACCTTGATAAGGGATATTTTAGGCAGAAATCACTCTAGTCATGGGGTCACCTCACCATGGAGCACAGTTATATCCTCTGCTCCCAGTCTAGTTTCTGCAAATGGTCTTTATGCTGCTCTGCCTGCGGCTGTCCATTGCACATCCCAAAGGAGACAGGAGCTGCCAGCTGGCACTAAGCTGCCTCACAGCCAGCAGTGGTCATGTGGGGAGACGAGAAGATTCAGGGCTAGCTAGATTTAGTCATAAGATAATTTTGGTGTTTGTGATCATATGTCTGTGATGGGCATTACTCAGAGGTACAAGCAGTGCCAAAAGGAGAGAGATCAAGATTATTGCAAAGCCTAAAACAATAAAAATAAATCCAAGTTTGGGGAAGAACATGCACACATTTCATCTTTGCCTAGACATGACTCATCAGTACTCTGTCTATGCAGCCCAAGAATCTGCCCCAGTACTTCTCTCCCTCCTCCTCCAGCCTTTCCCCTGTTCACTCAGAAACTGCATCAAGCCATGGCTTAACGGCTACATCACTTAGCTGGGCATATTCTGTATAACAATTCAAGGACTACCATTAAGCTACTGCTGAATACCTTTTTGTCTGTAAATCAGGATGCAATTGGATTAGCTTTCAGTGAATGACCTCATGGCCACACTACCCAGCCACTTAGAAACACTGCTTCATTTTCACTATCACATTGATACAATAAGGAATTATAACCATTTTATAGAGGCACAGAGCGATTAAGCTGTTTGCTCAGTCAGCAGCAGAGTCCACAGCTGAAGTTGTAAAATCTAAAATCCCACAACCCAAAAAATACAGTGTCATCTGTTATCTATCTTTTTGATAACTCTGATGCTACATGGGAGTTTCCTGGGATGGTCATGTTCCACTGCTTCTTTCTGGCAGAAATGACCATTTCCCAGATTTGCAAATAGTAGAACAAGAGAAGGGAAATATTATAGAACAACTTTAAGAAAAAAATGCAGACTAATTACACAATAAGACCTCAGGGGATTATACAAACAAGTACCACATTATATACAGTGAAGCAGAAAGGAAATAATTTGTGTACAAAGGAAAAATACTTCAGAAGTATAGTTATGGTCAGAGAACTACAAATAACTTTATTTAAAGGTATTTATCAGAAGTCTGGCTATGAGATTTTGTTCACCCTGAAGATATAATTTTAGTGGAATTTCCACAGTCTTCTAGCCTTTTAAAAGTAGTCCTCAACAGGAAACTAAAAAGAGAGGCAGACCTTCGGGTGTATTTTCATTACCTCAAACTCTCCCACATCTCACTCTCACCCAACAGCACACATTGTTCTGTAAGATATTTCCAACTTCACATGAGCAAGATGCTATCTCACTGTATGCCTTTCATCTCAAAAAAGCAAGTTTAAGCACCCAGACAACACCTAGTTGCCAAACAATCTTAACCATGAAGAAGCTATTTTCTACAAAGAAATACATTAAAAGTGGGCCAGAAGGATCATTTTCCACATATACAGAATGGAACTTGAAGACTCCCACTCTTGCACCACATCCAAGGAAAAAAACTTCTCTTCCTCCTGTTCGCTTTACGATTAGAAACCATATGATATGAGAAGGAGTTACATATGAACCATACAATTTCAAAGTAAGTATAGTATAAGCAGAGGAGTTTCAATGCTCCTTCCATTCGTTGTGCTGTTTGCAGATGTGTTTCGCAGGGGTTTTGATCCAAATAATTTTTCCTTGTATTTTGAAGAGGCTAACTTTTTGTTTTGTTTCCATGTAACTAGTATTTCAAAAACATATTAAAATTTGCACCATTTAAAATTATAGAATAGCTACATTACAGAAAAATGGTTTTCTGACCATTTATAGATTCTTTCCGTTACAAATATATGTAAATTTTTTTATAGATCTGTCATTTTAAGGTAGTTATTATTGCACTTGGGTTTTATAATGTGATGCATTCAGTTAAACACTGTGTTACAGTGAATTTTCACTGTAAAATTTCACTGAATATTCACTGTTGAATAGCATTCAGTTTACCCTGGCTGATCTCTAGCAATTCATGGAGATAAGCTCATTATAACTTCAACAAGGAAACTGTAGATCACATGAAGGAATGAAAACAAAAGGAAGATTTATCTGGTGTGTCAGGAAAAACTGCTATAAGAATAGAGAATTACATTCTTCAGAACAAGAAAATAGCAAAAGAAAAATACTCTTCTCTACCAAAAGAATTATTCTTTTTAGGATATTTTAACAGGTTAAGAGTAAGAGGAAAAAGCATTTAGTTAACATCTTGCACTTGTAGTTTGACATCAGGCATTTCAGTATTTTCCCACCTTCCATACAGAAAACCCACAGGAAAAAGTCAGTTGTAAATGATACAGTTTTTCTCTCTCATACAATTTAGAAGCCCTGAGAAATGCCACTGCCTACAGTGGATACTGATAGGGCCATATTTCGCCACTGCCATGCTGAACTTCCTGCTCAAGCGAGAAAAGGACACCACTCTCTCCTTTTTGACAACACACCAACTGAAGAATAGTTTTGTCTTCCTCCCTCTGGCTGATCTCTTTCTCACACATACACTTCCCTTGCCCATAAGACAAATTCATGAGAATAATTTCCTGTCAAGGGGCAGTTCACAAATGAAGTTGTGCTAATGCACAGGTATTGGTGCTTGGGCAGTAGATTGTTTCTTTTTCCATAGGGAGATCAACATACACTTATTGTACAGTTTCCTTCACTTTCATCAGAGAATGAGAAGTGTTTGCAGGTTTCAAACACACACATATACATGTCTCTCCCAGTCCATTTTAAAATAGTCATCTGCCTTTTAGTCTTGGATCCTTAATGTAACATTTTGATTTTTTAGGTAAAAGCACCCTGAGATGCTGTAACTATAGGCCTTAGATGTCCTCAGGAAATCCAAAGTGCTTTAGCTAAGCTGTTCTCAGTTTCAATAATGTGGGTGTTTGGAATTAGCACTTGTCACATTTATCTTATGTTAGAGTGGTTACAAATGCATCGCTGAAACCATGACACTTTAACAAGCTGCCAGCATATATTCGTGCTACCTAGCATTTTAGCTGTGAATCTCAAAGCATGATACAGAAGATGGTAAGTAACATGTCATTTAGCAGACAGAAAAGAGTGAGAGACAGTGTAGTGCGCCTGCCTGCCAGAGGCAGATCAGGAAGAAAGGTTCCTGGCCACTGCAAGTGGGGATGATAACATCTTGAACAAGGATGCTCCATGCCTGCCTGCCAGCAAACCTTCAGAAACACCTCACATGCATTCGAAAAGCAAGGTTTCCATACTGTGTTATGGAAGTTCAACTCTTGCTACTGCAAAAGAGAAAAGGCAAGGCAGAGGACTCCCTATATGAATGCATTTCCACAGATTGGCCTTCTGCTAAAATGTTTTTTGAGTTGATTTTTCACCAGGAGTGCTTTTCAATTCCAGCACCCTCCCATGCCATATTTTGAGAATCCGCTCAAACCCAATCCTACTGCCAAAACCACTAGCAGCCTCTCAATTTTACACCTGCAAATCAAAGTAACCAAAATGTTCTCCCATATGAAAATGTCATAACCATTTTAAGCCACAATATATTTCTTTAGCAGATGATTACAACCAAACTGGCTTTTAGACAATCTAGTCTGCTGTGCCTTACCGTATCTTCTTTCACTAGAGCAAATGGAAGCTTTTTTTTTAGTGAGCATGCAGTCTAGTCTCTAGCATTGACAAAAGACTGGTAAAGCAGCAGACAAAATAATAAAAAAAAATAAATTAAAAAAAAGGCATATTTAAACACTTTTGATAGAATACAACAAAGGTAGTTTATGCCCATTTGGACATAAGTTGGCAAAAATAGGACTCTCATTTTTGAATGTCAACCTCTTTTTAGATTTTTATTTCAAAACATCTCAGTGAGAAGGCTATGGCTATTTCAACTACCACTTTCAAGAAAGAAATCTGTGAAGCATAACTGGATATCCAGAGCTGAAATTCTTGGCTACTGACAGGAGGAAGTAAATGCCCAGCCTGCACAGAGGACCACACTTAGCAGTTTTGAATCCCTGCACATCTGACATGCTTGAAGGATACTAGAAAGGCTTCTTGGAGAGGACCACAGCACTATGGAACATCTTTATACATGTGTGTGCCTCAGTACCACCTTTTCTGTCTCATCAACACCTAAACATCTGCTACGGCTAGAGAAGGGACTGGTGTGACACAGCATAGGCTTTCTGTTGCCTATACTTTCCAAGTAGTTTTTTAAGAGATGACTCATGCTGCTTTGGCCACAAAACATGATTTAAAAATAGCTGGAGTGAGAAGTAAAATCCTAATTTGCATATCAGGGTACAGAACTCAAAACATGGAGTGAAAAACACTCTAAGACCTACTTTTGAACTGTTGGACTTTCATGAAAATGGAGGAGTTCAAAACAGAACTTGTGTTTCCCCCTGAAAATTGCTAAATATATTGGAAGGAAGAAGAAAGAAGCAAGAATGAGATACACTTTTAAAGGACAAAAACCCACCAAAACCAAATAAACCATATTTTAAAATATATTTCATAATGAAATTATATGGGGCTTCTAGATTGAAGATTTCATGCTCATATTCTCCAGTGTAGATCAGTCTTCCCAGTTAATCCAAGTTCTCCTGTGATGCATGACTTGTAGCTCGCAGAGCCTGTGTTCTCCTTCCTGCTCTTGCCCGTGAAGCCCAGACAGGACTCGTAAGCACTGGGAAGAAAAGGAAACTCAGGACCTGTAAGACTGTAGCATGGCAGAATAAAAAGAATTACATTTCCAACAACAAAAACAGATTTTCTGTGGAGAAGATAACACGCTTCTTCCAAAATTCGGATTTTCATTTAGCCATAGTTACCTTTTTATTGGTAGATAGCCAGCAGCTATTCTAAGCAAAATTCTGCAATTAATTATTACAACAATTAATAAATTATCTATTTAGACACTGATATGAAAACAATATGCACTTCTAAAGGAATTATTTTACAAATGAGCAGGTTAATAAATGTCTTGTACTACAATTTTCAATTTGCCAGCCTGACAGATAACACACACTGAGAGAAAATTAAGAACTTTGGTGTCAGAGTAATTGTTGCCCCTTTACATCTACTGCATATATACACAAGTGCATGGAAAAAGCATAAACATTGTAAAACACATTTAAACTTCACAGCCACATATTAATTTAGTATTAATAATATTATTTAATATTAAACATTAGCTGTCAAAGAAGTGGTGAAGCTTCGTATTGATATTTGTATCTGTGCATTGGTAAATTGATGCATTTGCTGCTAGGTCAAAGGCTTTTTGTTTTGATTTACATCATGTAATTAATTCCTTTCAAAACTCTGAAAAACTGTCAATAATGCTATCATTTTTGGCTAAGAAAGAAACTGCCCATATTGTATAGAGGAAGAAATGAAAATAAATAAAAGATTAAAATGTTACATTTAAAGGTTTTAATGGCACCTAAGATGGTACTCAAGCCATTCCATGCTTAACTGTATTAAAAAAAAAAAAAAAAAAAGAATACAAAGAAGCATTCACAAGGACAGCGTAGGATTATTTATTCCAGCAAACATGGAAGCTCATAGCCATCTTATTCCCTGTGCTAATATTTGAAAAACACTGAATTCGAGAAGCAATTCAATTCCTAAAGCCCTTTACATCTTTTTAAGACAGAGGAGAAGGAAGGAAGGGAAATTTCAGTCAGCATCATGACCCATATAAAAGAAATATAGTAAGTAAAATTACTGAAATGAAACTCTAGGGATTACTATACTGAATAGATGTTGGAATTCTTTCTCAGACGGCCAGGGTTTAGAAAAAGTGGTTCCAGGCTCACAGAGTAACATTCACACCAGTCTCAGAGCTCCTCCAGTTTTTTCTCTATGCCCCAAATCCAGTTCTACAGAAATGCTCAACTTTTCATTCCTAGTTTCTCCTTTATACTCTCAAGGTTGTTGTCCTCCTAATCTTTTTTCCTTAACAGTTTTTTTCAAATTCTACTAGACATGATTAGGAAGAAATTATTAAAGTTGGAAGCATTTATTCACAGAAAAACAGCAAAGGTACTCAATCTACTAATCAGCACAAAAGAAAAAAAAAAAAGGAAGAAATTCAAACATAACTATGTGCACTCTGCCAAAAATAGCCTTTTCCCTTTGCTTTAATAAAAAAAAAAAAAAAAAAGAAAAAAAAAAGAAAGAAAGAAAAAAGCATACTTTCCCCTGAAGTTTAGCTTTTTAAACTACAAAAAATTCAATCTACCAAAAAACCTTAATGCACAGAGACTAAAAAAAAACCTAACAAAAATACCACAAAACCCCCACATGAATCAAATAAATTGACATGTAAAACAGCAAAGCAGCCGACAGCAACCACACTCTTGCAGTTTCTTCCTTCTGACTGCATAAAGAAACCTAATTCTTTCCCAAATGTCCTTTCTTCTCCTTCAGCTTTCCTCATTCACTTACTTTTCCTTAGCCATTAGTTCCAGTTCAAATCATTTAAACAAAGCTTGGGGTAGGTTGCAGAATTCACACTGGAGCTTACTGCCTTCACATACATAGCTAGAACAAGGTGAGCCTCTTCTTGTTTAGATTATTTTCAAAGCTTCAATTTTCAGCTGTAAAGTAGGATGGATGGCAGCAATAAGGGCGACCCTTTATTCATCTTTTCCCTTTTATTAAGCCCTTTTTCTACGCTGGTGAAGATGCATACAGGAAAGGAAGCTTTGTGCCCCATGGCTATTCTCCCTGGGTAGGCAGCAGCTCAAAGCCAATGAAATCACCAAAAGTGGAAGACACTGAATTTCATCTTTCCGGCTTTTCTGGCCTCTGGATGGGGTGTTCAGCAGGACTCTGGTCACCTCCATTTTCTCTGCTCCTCACTCACTTCCGGGCAATCTCTTCCCACTTGCAGTAGAGCAGTTTCTAGGCCCTGGAACTTTCTTCTATTCTTTCACCTCCCACATGAAGCAGCAGCAGTCATACAACAAATATGTTAAAAAAGAATTTTCAGATTAGGAATAGAAAATTGAAGCATCTACATAGTTCACACTCCTGTTGATGCTGGGAGTGCCACCCTCCTAGCTTGCTTTCAGTTACCATTAAGTACAACCCACTTTTGCATTGGTTGTAACAATGAAATTTTAATATGCATTTCCATTATTAAGAATACCGCATTTATTTCTGGTGTCACTTTGCCTTGCAGCTAAAAAAGCATACACAATCACTACCATTGTTCCCAATTTATTACAGATTTATTTGATAGTAACAGTTCTTGCCTTTGCCTTGTACTACCTTCAATGAGAAGTACAGTTGCAATTAGCAAAAGTCTTGAGAAAGCAGAGCCATATCCATCCACCTTCAGAAAAACAAATTTAAAGTAGTACTGATGCAATTCAGCTTCCCTTCTGGAGGCTGACAGCTGTGTAAGATGCCTTTCAACACAGTGAGAACAAGTATTTCCCCTCCTCACTCATATTGAGTAACCTCGAGATGTAATTTATGATGGATTCACAAACAAACCAGTCAATGGTTCAGTACAAACCAAACATAAGTAGACACGTTTCTAAACCTGTCTGTCATGCTGCTTACACAATCTGTTGATCCATTGAACAAATATATGTTGAAAGATTAGGTAGAAGTTGACTGCCATTCAGTAAGATAAATGTAGACTAGACTAATTTTCTGCCTGACTTAACACTTAAGGATTTGTATTGAAGGGGAGGAGGCGGGAATTCCAGCCACCTAGGTCTTCGGAATGAGATTACCCTGCCAAGGACCTCACACAGAGGTCCCTACCAGCCGTCTTTCACACACTGAACCATCTGTTTTCTGAATAAAATTGCAAAGCAAGTCAACTGGTACTCAAGGAGCACTAATTCTGGTTATTCAGATATTTTTTTCTTGGCAGAAGAGAAGAAAGGCAGACAGACGAAGTTGTATGAGGTACAGTTGTAAGTTAAAAGTGCTAGCTGTGCTGTCATGGTCTTTGTTATACTGTTTTTTCACAAAAGAGTTGCAGGCTATCCAGCCAGAGAGAAAACTGAAGACCATTAAGTGGGGAAAAGCATTCACGCTGCCTAAGGCCATCCACTGGCATATTCTAAACCTTGTCTTTGCTCCTTAGTGACAGTCCCTCTGAAAGCAGCTTCAATATATGCACGTTTTCACAAGCTTACAAAAAACATCCTTCCACCCAGTCTCCAGAGTTCGCATCCCACATACTTTCAGAAATATGTCTTACTATAAAGATTCTAGCAACCTATACCAGGTGTCTATCTTGTGCTCCTAGATCTCCTGGCAGAGACAAGTTACTCAGCATCTCAGAGCCTTCCAACCCACCACATCTGAAATGCACTTGTAAAGATTTTGGGACAAGTGATAATTTTCTAAGCAACTTAATTCTAACCTGTAAACCCTTGCTCCATTTCTCACATAAGACAAGATTTTACAGAAGCAGGCTGGATATATATAATTATTACATAACTCCTTGTCCTGCTCTTGGACCAACACTGGTGTGTTCCCTTGGTATTTTGCTACCTCACAAATAAGAACAAACATCTTGTATCCTCCAGTGACTATTTCTATTGTGTTGCAGAGAAGTTGCTCTTCCAAAATTACTTTTTTTTTTTCTCTAGAAAGTAGCACTTAGAGTGCTAAAACATGCTTAACCTAGGTCACCTCTCCACCTTTCCAGTTTGTTTAATTCACTGCTTCTAAAGCAAATCCTGTGGTCTTTAGCATAGAATGCCTTTCTGTTTGTTTGTTCCAACAAATGGAGGGCAATGGAGTGCTGATCCCTCCTGGACACTGCTGCAATACTGAAAGCAGCACCACATTAAAATAAGCAAACCCACTGCATACCTGATACAGCATAAACAGTCCAAACATTACTCTGGTTGACTGCATCTCCCTGTTTCATCTGCAAATAGTAGTCTCTGCACATTTAAGTCCAAATTCACCATAGAAATTGAAGCATTTTAGAAAGCAGAGGTAATTTTGCTTAACCACCTTAAACATATGATAACAAAGCCAACTATACCTACATTTTTAATACATCTGGTATTACTACAGTACTCCTAACCCCACTCATAATCAGTTTGTCTTTTGACATTTGACTCGCTGTTGTGATATCATGCACATGACAGATGGCTTATGTGGTCCAGGGTACTATTTGTGCTTTATTTTCCAGCTGTGTTTCTACAGTACAATGCAATTCTCCAGCAGAAATTGATCAGACGTTGGCCTGTTACTGGGCTGTGAAGAATCTTGAGAAGATGCCCCACTGCATGACTATTATGATGCATATGGGGCAATGTAACTTTGTATCTGTTATATTCAAGGGCATTCAGAAAAAATAGCAGAAGCCAGCAATAGACGTTCAATCAAAAGTTTGAAATGGATGGAGAGACACCTTCAGAGGACATGTTTTACAGCTGCTGCACTTGTTTTGACAGGGAGAATACAACTCTTGTTTACAGCACTCAACAGCTTTTGTTAGAATTTGATCTACTTAAGTAAACAAATGGAAACTTCATCCTATGACTTCCAAATTACATATATATAAGGTGCTTTGTCAATGAATGAATTCAAACTGGATAGTTCAGAGGACATGATCAATTTAAATGTCACAGCCCTCTCGAGAAATACTTCCTTATAACTAAGCAAAGATCAGAAGAAAAAAACATGCAATCTTCATCTGCTTGTCATGGTGCATTAGATGACATCAGTTGACTTACTCATGTCAGTACTTCTCCCATACACACAGAGAATAGTCATACTATTTATGGCCAGCAACTTAGACAATGAAGTAGCAGTATGATACTGTTTACATACTGAGAACTGCCCACTATAGGACCATTTCTCATTGTAAATGGACAGAGTGCAGTTTCTCCATCTTTTAGGAAGTATAAAATAGAAAGACGGAAGCTAGCTTTATTTTAAAAGTGACAAAAAAAAAACCCAAAAACCAAACAAACAAAAACAAACACCACAAAAAAACGACAAAGTAGTGAACATCCAGAACTGTCCTTTCTACCCTGTTCTTTCCTGACTTTAAAAATAGACAAAATAGACTGTCCCTTTACAGATGAGTCAGTGAGTATCTATTATTGTCCCTGTATATGCTTTTTCTGTTTCATTAGAAATTCGATTTCCTGGATTCTCAGAAGAGTTGCTATCAGAAAAGATAAGTAAAACTATCAGAAGATCAGTAAATAACATCTACTGCTCTTCCATAAGACATCTGGTGTAAAGTGCTGGTGGGTTTGTTTTTTCTTGGTTTTTTTATTCAGATGATTTTTTTTTTCTTACATCACTAGTCAGAAGCATTAAAGCTTCTTTAAGGCTTTAATTCCATAAGAAATAATTTCTATAAAAAGATTTTATTTAGGGTCTCAGAATTGCTTCATCTTTAACCTACTTTGATTGAACAACTAAAGAGCAACACCCATCCTAAATCTGGGGTACTTTTGGCCAATCTTTAAAACAAATTAAAAAGAAAAAGAAAACAAGCAGAATAGTATGTGAAGAAACAGCCTGGAAACTTGGGTAGACAGAGATATCTAGTTAATTAGCACTAATGTTTCTTATTCAGTAAGTGACCCACCCATGATAAGAACAAGGCAGTTACCCCAGCTGAATAAATTTAAACTACAGCTCGTTGTTATTCAAACATTTAGATTAATCCAAGACAAAAATAGTGTATTAACTACTTCTAGATAACCTAAGCATTGATTAGCACCTGTTTAATTAAAAATAAAAAAATACAAAGGGGAAAGAAAGAGAAGGGGTGATGTGTGGGAAAGAAGGGGAGATAGAGAGGAAGGGAGGGAGAGGGAAAGAGAAGAGAAAAATGGACAAATTGTTCAACAGTTTAAATCCCTCAGGAAAAAGAAAACAAAAAACAAACAAAACCCAAACCAAACCAAAACAACCAACTAATCAAAAAAATACCCCAATTAGGCAGTTGAGATTAGTTTGGCAGTCCCAGGCTTTTTAACCTAGCAGCTAAAATGATACTAGAAAAGAAAGCTACAATGTGGTTCTAATGAATTCACTGGAGACAGTTTGCATTTTAAAGAAAGCAAACTTGACCATCTGGATTAAATTATGGCAGATTGCTGAGTATTTTTCTTCCTTCAGTCCCACGTGTATGTCTAGCAACATCATATTTGGCACAGCAGTAATCTGTGATAGGATCCATGGCTCTTTTGAAAGTCTGCTGGTACCTGCTCCAAACTTACGAAGTCAAGTTGTCTGTCATTTATCATGATGTTTACAAGGAAAGCTTCATTTGGTATTTTCATAAACTTAAGATAGCCACTACCATTGCTCTTTCTTTTTCTGATGCCATAACATGTACTCAGCAAGTAGCAACTACAGGCAGCCAAGTCAGTCTATCAGACCAGTTAGTATCTATTGCTTTACAGCAAAAAAAAAAAAAGCAAAAGAAACCCAAGACAAAATTTGTACCTCCCCATAAGACCTCTGTTATTCATAAGTTCCTATCAGTGCAAAATATGTATAGTTCAGAAGAATTTACTTGAATTCATCACACTTCCTCCACCCTCCTCAAGTTAGATGCATGTTCCAGTTTTAATCCCTACTGACCTCAAAGGCAGAACAGACTATATTTTGTATATTAGAATCAAGAAACAACAAACACGGAAACCAACAAATAAAAGTATGCAGACAGTACATAAGAAGTGGTGAATGGGAAAAAGAAGGTTCAAAGGCTACTGAAGTAGCTCAGTGCTACATTCAGCACAAGGCACTTTACCAAACTCAACAGATCTATGTACAACTTACAACCAGATTAGACTCATCTCCAAAAATCCTTTAATTCTCCTTCTTGCAACTAGCAGACGAATTTGCTGAAAGTAGGAATTTTACAAGTACTATCTTGCATTGTATTACACAAAGATTTTGAAGCTTCAAACACACTTAAATGCAACTTTTCAACTAAAAGAAATCCTGTTTTGAAACACAGCAAGTTAAGACTCAAAGTTTTGCCCAGAGAGGGAATCCTATAGTGTTTTAAAATACCTAATTCAGCAGAAGGTAAGCAGCAGCATGAATAATACATTTATTATGTCTTGAGAACATAGCACAGGTCACCCCTGCTTTCTGTTTATACTGCAGTGACCCCTGAAGCTTCTAGAGCAATTTGTTCAGCTGTGTCTACAAGCCACGTTATGTGCTGCATTTCATCTGGTAGGCCACATTTTACCTTACCATCAATATCCACACATAGTTTTTGATCTATGGTCATTACAGTGGAAAAAGCAGAATTTCTGTCTCACAAGAATTTTGCCTTACAATTGATAACTAGCAAATAAAATCTGTATTTCAATGCCATGGTAGAGTATATGGTGGCTAATTGGCTTTCACAATAGATGACATTGCATTTAGCTGAAATATGAGTAGGAGGAAAACAGTGCTCTTAGGATCTTCTCTGGTCCATCACACTGCATCTGGACACATGCGCATATCTAACAGCACCGACAGTAGAGCCGAGTACACCCAGGTTTTCCCCAGTAAGTATGCCCAGAGGAAGATGGTCATGAAGACTGCTATCCTTTTGAATCCACATTTTGTATTATTACCACTAGTCAAGCTTATTCCAGTGCATACAATGTTCCTATGACTGCTCAGGTTATACAAAGAACATTTAGGACAATTAGGACACAATAATGGAACATAAAGCTTTCTACAGCTTTTGCAGTTCAATCAGGAGTAAGTACTCCATAAAGTCAGTGCTGCATGCAAGTGCTGCACTTGCAGTCAAGAAGTCATCTCAGCTACTGCATGGAAAGGAGTGATTTATATACAGAAGAGCTTTAACAGTTCTCGAGGATGGAAAACAATGGTATTTTTAAGGTATAAACTCCTTCTTCATCTAATGAAAGGAAAGAAAAAAAGAAAAACCATGACAAGATTTTGCAGTCCACTCAAGACTGAGTCATATCCATGGAGGAGTTAAAATTACCGTTTATTCTTTTTCCCTCTACACAAGGTTGTCATTTCCAGCTCCTCTCATGCCAGCCAGCTACCACCTGCATTGCTGTTTCCCCATGCCCATCTAAGCTTCTCTCCTTCTACTTCATCCCATTTGTCTTCTGCCAGCATGTGAGCTATCACTTGTTAGACTCCAGTATATGAGAAATACATAATAAAAATTGAGCAAGGACTACAAGTGGAATAACAAAGAGGAGGAAGACAGTCTCTCTTCTCTGAAAGAGTGCTAGTCAGAAAGAATAGCCCACAAATCATTCTGCCCCATCAAACTTATTCCAACTGCATTTAAAAAACCACAAACCAACCAACCAAAATGAACTAAAACCAAACCAAAACCAAACCAACACAATAAAAAAAAACAAGCAAAAAAACCCCCCAACAAACCATAACCCCCCCCCGTACCTCATAATGAGAATGGTTAGGCACTGAAACATGCTCTCCAGAAAACCTGTGATATGTCCATTCTTCTAGTTATGCAAAATTCAAATTAACAAGTCTCAAGCAACCCAGCTTAACTTTGAATATGGCCCTATCTGAGCAAATGTTGCGCAAGACAATCCCTTCTGACCTAAATTTTATTCAATGATCACATAACAGACACAGACTTCCTGCGACTTTCCAATCTAAACCAGTAACATTGATAAGAACTGGCTTTGTGGGAAGAGGAGCTAGCAGGAGGTCAGAAGCCTTTATGATAAACATCTACACAAGGGTTATGGTTCCTCCTTGTTTTTACTGAAGTTATTCTTTTGCATGAATAGGTATGAGGAAGCAGGAAGACACGAAGCTAGAGGCCCACACTAAATATTTTGCTATTTTTATAAGACAATACAAGAGAAGCTGCTGAAAAATAACTACATTTTAGCAAAGGCTGGTGTAGATGTAGAATTGAGGAGACCTATGGTGGATGTACATGTGCCAAGCTTCACTTCTTAGAGCAAGTAAGTCTGCTACCTTAAGAGAAAGTATTTTTTGCAGTTGGTTGTTAGTTTGTGGTTTCTGTTTTGGTGTGGCTTTTTTTCCCCATTAGATTTCCTGCTGGATGTCTGAATTGATAGTTATGAGACAGCCTCTTTCCACCCATAGCAGGAAATCAAGCACATATTGATTGCACAACATAACATTCATTGCAAAGCTAACAGAAATAACAAAACAGCTTCTTCCCCCAGTACAAGAAGATACTAAACACTGTAGCCTCGTAAACTGCCAAGCCCATCAGATTGGGATTTAATACTACTTCTAACTAGTTTAACCTAGAGAGATCAGTCCTGGTTTACCAATTTGTGCAGGGTAGTCCAGCAGCCCAAACCACTCATCACACTGGTTCTTCAGGACTGGATAAGAAATAGATAATTGCTTATGTGCAATCCCAAAACAAAGTTCAAAAGAAAGAAAACAACAGAGGAGACGTTAGGCAGGCCTTTCAAATCCTCCCCATCTCCATTTAGAGACATTCAATAAGGAAATGCTAGCTTTAAAAAGATCAAAACTGCAACAGAAAATAGATCAGTGAAAGTAAGATCAAATTAAAGTTCTTCTAGAAGAGGCAACTTGATTGCTGTGGGATATTCAGACAATTGTTCAGAGCTGAAGCTGGTTTTTTGTCTAAGTTCTGTTTTCTTTCATTGTGCTTTTGTAACATGAGTTTCTTCACACTGGCGTAGCAGCAAGCTACCTCCCAAAGAGCTGGAGACAGTCAAATAACTGGCAATGTTTTACTTTTGATTGAATGTCTTGCTTGAGGCATATTTTCAGGCTTTGGATGAAAGCATGGGAAATTGCTATGATAAGCCTCAGACTTTAAAGTAGTGTAGTGGTGAAGACATTTCACTATAGCACAGATTGTCGAACATTTCAAAGCAACACAGCAGAACATTATTCTGTTCCTCACAGAAGATTCTGTTACTCTATATGAGATTAACAAAACACACACAAATACAAAACCCACTTTGAAGGATTTCTATAGTACTAGCAACAGTGATTTTGAATGATACCTGCAATTTTCTGTATTATTTGCCAGTTTGCAAAGATTAGAGAGCAAGGAATGTTCAGTAGGACTGCAAAAGGATTTTATACTTTTTTTGAGGTAAATGGCATACAGTGTTCAGCATTTTGACACTGGCCTGTATTAGTTCTAAACACGAACTATTAATGACTCATTGTACTCGCCCATGCTGCAAAAGGCAGTGGCTTCATCTGGGCAAATACCTTCTCCATTCCTGTCCTACATCCAGGTTCCAAAGTCTCCAGCATGACTTATCAAGAGTTAATCATCAACATATTTGCAGTGGATATTTTCAGTCTTTTCTAGATTTTGCGGTCCTGAACAGGAAGGTGAAATTCCTTACAAGCAAGGTGCTTCCCTGCGAACAGAGAGGACCTCTGGTGGTACTTATGTACAGCTTATTTTCATTAGAACAATTTTAAGCAAGCTAGCTCTAACCAGAACACTGAGGTCTCTGCCAAAAGTACATTACACTTTAACCACAGTGGTTAGCCACCGCCTGGTTGGATAAGACCATTTCCCAGGAACCAATCAAACATGCAGACAAACATTTGCTTTTATATTTACTCTTTCACTGCCTTCTTACCTGAGGGTATTAAGAAAAAACTCAGAACAACCAACAGCATGTTCTGGCCTCCCTGTATTTCATTCAATAACACAAAAGTAATATTCCACCCATATTTCTTCAATTGAGTATAAAGTCTTGGCTTACCTTTCTGGTGTTACATCTTTGTTGCTGCTTGAATGTGCTATTTCTAATGTATTTCCATTTCCTCTGTAAATGGAAAAGTCTTCCCTGCTTGCAGAAAAATAAAGTTCCTTTCCAACCCACAGTCACCTTCCTTTCCAGTAAACAAGACCCAGATAAAGCAATTCTTCGCCCTGGCTGAAGAGAGGCAGCAGAGCCAGGGTGTGCAATTCCTTCCCCTCAGGTGCATCAAATCTGCTGCAGGCAGCTTGCTGCAGGGAGGCAAGGAAGATGAGAAGTTCACTGTTAATTTAGTGGACACCCCATAGGTGGAAGCAGCCACAAGCCAAACACTTGATGTTACCTCAAGAACCTCTTTCTTCCAGGACTTTTTCTTCACTTGCCCCTTCACTTGCTTGACCACCTTGGACAAACCCAGACCCCCAAGAGCGTTTAGTGATGGGGCCATAAATTATTTATTCATATGTTAGCTCATTCTCATTCACAACAATTTTATCTATACTTCATCTTGTGATCCAAATTTCCCACTGCCCACACCACCCCCCCTAAAGTTCCTCTAACAACCCTTCTCCTGCAGGTCCCCCTTCCTCAGCTCCCCGCTCCTCAGCTCCTTGCCTAGCATCTAGCCCGTTCCCCAGCAGCACGGGGGCTGGCTGGGTAAGCTGGTACCCCTCCCACCCTATCTTCACACTGCTGCTTCCCCCTAAAATCCCCAACATTACTGGGGGTCCACCAGAACCTAGCCCTTCCAAACCATTGCTGGCACTGTCCTTGAGGCTACCCTCTTTACCAACATCTCCCATCTCATGGCCAGGAGCTAATGAGAAAAACCTAGTCAAATGGGAGGCTTTGCTCTTCATCTTTCCCCCTTTCTCCCTGTTTCAACCTGTCCCTGACCCCATCCTGGCACCAAAAGCCTTAAGGGCTGTGGTAATACTATATGCCTGTTTAGTGCCTCTTTATAAGCAGATGGCTGAATCTTTACGAAGGTATAAAAAGCTTTGGGATATTTTTGCCTAACAGGACCAAGCACTATTGGATTTTGTCTCATAGTAGCAAATAGTGGGGACTAGGTTGGTTTACTCTCAGCTGGAGTACCAGAAAGGTACGGTGTAGGAGAAAGGATAGTTTGGTAGAGCCCACCAATGATCAGATCAACTATTTAATGGAAAAATAAACACCCAGTGAAAAACTTTGATGGAGAACCTGAAAAAAATTGTGAACTGTTTCAATGATAACCATGAATATGACTGCAGGTACAATGAACTATTCACAGCTTAAAAATTTTTGCTAAGGCTAGGAAAAATGACACCAGCAAAACATTTGATATTCAGCAGCATATTGCAGTAAATTGGAAACATTTTATGACATTTGGAATGTTGGAAATCTGAACAAAGGCATAAAAAGCTGCATTTTCCTAGCATGGCAAGTGAGAAGAGTTAGGAAGTCATAATTAAAAAAAAAAATCAAAACAAACCCAAACAAAATAAACAACCCAAATCAACCTGATTAAGGTCAGAGTTTGCTTTTCTGACGTATTATTGGCTATATTTCTGCAATATGAAAAACAGCCTGACCAAACTCAGACTGACCCAAACTTAGATACTGACAACAAACTCTAATTACAGAAAAAGGAAGCAAACACAGCTTAGTGTCCTGTTTTTTGCTGGAGCTCATAAGCTGTTACAGGATGAAGGGCGCTACTTATGGCTTGCGCATCTCTTCCAGTAATTAAGTGTTGGCTGAGAACTCATTTGTCCAAACTATTCTTTCCTCACCAACCCTCTCTTAAAACATCCCCTATCTAGAGCAGCATTTGGTGCAGTCCAAATCCCTTACAGCCCAGTCTGAATTTTTGTTCTTTCCACAACAAAGCTAGAGTTTGCAATTTCAAACAAGAAGCTTCTGCTTTTTGCACTAGAATGATTTGTTACCTCCTTGCTCTATGCAGAATAATGGGTTTGGCCTCATTAAAGTCAAGTGTAGGCATGAGGTAACAGTGATCACATCACATAAGCAAGGAGATATTAATTCCTGGATACTGCGTCACACAATTTTGTGTGTTTGTTACAAAAGAAGGTAAATTCAGTGATTACCCAGGGCAGATTTTCTGTGTCCTCCAAAAGGGACAGATTTTCTGTACCCTTTAATTGTTCTTTGCTCACTTCAATACAGGTGTTGCACTATATAAAAAAACCCATGCTTGTTACTAAATGGAAAGGTTTATTTTGGGAATGCAATTAGTATGTAATACCTTGGAAGATGAACAGCTATTGTAAATACGGAATAAAGCCTAAAGCATAGCTGTTCTGTTTCTGTATTTTTCTTCTACAAGATGCACAGCACTAAACTGCATAACTTCCATAAAAGGTGCTATAGCTAATTTTGAGAGACAATGCTTCAACAAATCAGCATTCAGATAGACATAAGTGTTCATGCATAAGAGTTAAAAACAGGCCCAGACAGCCCTATAACATGAAGTGCTCTTGATCCCTTTCAGCTGTGCTCTGAACTATGAGTAGTACCTGTTTTGCTATGCTCAGCACCTCTGCCCTCAACTCCATAAGACAGGCCACTAATTTTCCCTAATCAGTCATGTGAGTGTTAATAAGCCTTGTCAGCTCATTTACATCAGTGGACACTAATACAGTAAGAAATGAACACACTGATTTCACTAAGGTCCCTGGGCAGCCACCAGTTACTAACAGTTCTCAGCTGAGTATGAAAACAGCAATGCTTTTGACTGCAAAATGACTTTTTCCCTGATGCTGCTCTCTCTCCCCTGACTCACTTCTGATCAATACGTCATTCTGATTCACACACAGATCTTCCTCAAGAGACTTTGAACCAACTCAGTACAATTGCAAGTTTAAAGAAAATGCTGGCATTTATTTTTTATGATGCAAACTAATTCTACATATCTCCTCTCTCAGGATTCGAGAAAAAGTTGATTTTAATTGAAACTGAGGTAAAGAACAAGATTAGAAAGGTAGCTCTAGTAGAAATGATAGAGGGTGACACTGTCTATCACACCATGAAGAATACATGGGAATTTGTTTAAACAAGACAGAGGTGAGTCTGAGTCCTAGTGGCAAAGAATTTAATGCTAAAATCTATTAGAATTAATGTGTGTCCCATGACCTTTACACTCAACAGTTACAGGATAAATCAGCTCAATTTCAACATAACTGCTCCAAAATCAAATGTTTATTACGGATATACACACAGAATGACATAACCAATGTTGCTACTCTGACCAAGGCTAGGCCAAGCAAATGCTTTTTTTTTTTGAGATTAGCTTCATAAATTACCTTTCATTTTTCTCACTAAGCCTTTGAATTTCATATGTACTAACGTCATTAAAAAAGACAGAGTGGCTTTTGACCACCTGCATAATGAATTTCTGGATAAGGTTCTAACATTTCCCATTTTCCAATAAGGAGATGGTGACAGCAAAACCTACGAGCTTTCTGGAGCAGGCTGACTACAAGCATAGCTAGGATAGTAATTTGTACCCTCCTTCAACCACACATAATACAGTCTTTATTCAGCAAATAGCAAAGTCGTTTCACACCATGCCAAAGGTCAGCTTTCACTGTATTAATAGCTGCTCTGGGAGGATCAGTGTTGTGCTATCCTACATTTTTTCCAGGACCTGGAGATGCAATTTCCTACAATCTGCAGGCAATTTCCCACCAATTTTCTTGGGGAGCTAATAGGCTGTGACAGGAGATGGAGCTAGAAATCAGCAGGCAGCTTCAGAAAAGACAAATTGCATCTCTGCCACCTTACTGGGCAATCTAGGAAGACAGAATTTATAGCTTTGTAGTGTTATTGGGCCCCATGCTAACAGCAAATCATTCAAGCTGCTATCTGAATTTCATATGCTTCTCCTTCTAAATTTGCTATCACCACATATCACTTTGTAGCATTTTTTCTGCAAATGACAGTTAAACAAGGATAATGTATGATTACTAGTTTAACTGCCTTTTAACTAGACAAGCCTTGCTAAATGCTATTCACGCTTAGAGAAATATACAGTCTCACTGTCAAAACCAGTGATATTTTAGATTATTTTTATACTTGTCAATGTACAAAGCAGATGCTTACAGAAAGGGACTGATTTGTAAGCTACATTCAAGTCAATCACACAGTGCAAGCTATAGAAATATTTTAAAAAGTCACTACAGTGAGCACACCTATGGTAGTAAGAAAGTCTCACTGATCTTACATAATACAAAATAAAAGCATAAAAAAAAGTACCAAATATAATGTTAAATTCTCCTATTCTAGTTGTACTTGAAACCTAAAAAAGTTTAACTGAACAGTCTACAATCAGTTCAAAAACATCCATAAAACCATTTAGCTCACAAATTTAAAATTACTTTAGTAAAAAAGTTACTAAAACTAGTAAAGCTGTAAGAATGTATCACCATATCCACCTTAATAGAAAGGAAACTGATTTAAAGCTGCTAACCCTCACCTAAGATACATATACACAAAAAAAAAAAAAAAAAATCAATGAATTAAAGATTTTTCAAAGGCACATAACACCAGCAACTATTGCAAGTTATATCTGTCACTGTGCTTCCCCTTACTATTACAGCAAACCCAGGTATAAATACTGTAAACACATTCTAGTACTGAACCCTGTATATCTGTATGTTTTTCTTCAATACATAGAAGAACAAGTTTCTGAATGCATGGGGATTATTAAAAACAACCACCAATACTAATGAAATTATTATAATTAGAAAAATCTGCAAGGCTAATGTTTTCCTCTCTTCCCCACTAAGAATAAATTAGGTAGAGTAAAAACAATCTCATCTAAATTACTGCTGTCCACTGGGAGATAAAATTAATACTGAGATATAAAATTTTACTATAATTCACCTGAGGGATTTTTTTTTTAATTACTTAAGTAATGAAAAAATGTAAAATTACAATGAACAAAGTGCTGAAATATTCTAACATGCATTTTGAAGTTCTCACATCTAAACCATTTGTCATTAATATCCACATTTGATATTTGTGGGTTTTAGTAAGTTGCAGCTCCATAAAATACTGAAGAACCAGGCAGAATTATAAATAGAGTACCAGGTCAATAACTTGCACTCAATAAAGAACAGCATCTATAAACAAAAAAAAAACAACCCTATGAAACCAATTCAAAACCAAGAAGTACTTCCTTAAAGAAATTCACTGATAAAAACATAAAAGAGTATCAAGACTCTAGAATCTTGAATTTAACAAGTAATAATGATATCTCTATAGAATTCTATCAAATTCTTGAAGTACACATTCAAAACCTCAGTGATATCATAGATTAGCAAATATTCACTCAACTGCTGTCAGAAATATACAGCACACATAACTAACAATCAAAAAGACAGAGAAAGGTAGAAGTATTATGCGTGTATACTGCATTAAAATATCTCTAGAGGGCTAATACATATGCAGGAGGAAACACGGGGGAGCATAGTACCAAATTGGTCTCTGTATGGGAAGGAAACTTATTCCAGGAAGTAAATTTAATGTGGCGACAAAATTGAACCAGTCCAAAGTTTTGCTGCATGCATGGCATGCCAAGCAAACACCAAACTGACATTAAGGACATTTACATACTTAACAGCAGTGTTTGGATGATTTGTCAGCAATCAAAAAATAATTTGAATTTTCAAAGCCATCAGATTGTATATTTACTTGAAATTTAATCAAGAAAATACTCAGGTCCAACTGAAAAAACAAACAAAACCAAAAACCAACACAACAAAAAAAAAACCCACCAAAAAAAAAAAAAAAAGAAAAACAACCAAACCCACAAAACAATAGCTGATAATCTTTTAAGAATAAAGTGAAGCTTCATTGCTCTCCAAAACATCTTTTTCTAGCAAAGCACAAAATGAGTGTTATTAGCTTATCATAATTGCAGCCAATTTTTGAAGTAATGGGGTAATCCACTGTGGATTGTTGTAAGAAGTGCTACGAAGACTGTGAAGTGAAACAGATGGATTTTATTTTGAACAAATTAGTCTTACTACCAGGAAATTAACAAGTGATTTCTAAGTTTCCCAACACTATGGATTAATTTGAATTTATGACCGCTTCTTTCTGCTTGCTAACTTTTTTAAGATGCCATTAAAACCAGACCTTGAAGGAAAACCAGCATTTATGATTTGCAGTTACAAGCCATCATCTCAATTTTCTATGCTAATGCCAGAGTATACAAAAGGGATAACGATAACAGTATGTTTGATTATTTAATCTCCAAACTATGTGTTATCTTCACCTCTAATTCTTGGCAGAAAACAGAAATAGAAATGAGGTTTAAGAGGTACTACACATTTGTATTACGAACATAGAAAAGGCAATCCTTGCCAAGCTCTATGCAAAAGCAACTGTCTATTGTGCCTTGCAGCATTTCTTCTATGAATCAACATAACTTTAGGAGAAAACGTCTCAAAATTTAAGTTTTACCTCAGAAGAATTTTTCTACCAGTACAGAATTTTTCTATGGAGAGTCAACTACAGTGATCAGTAATTCCACACACAATTAAAGTATGAGTGTGGAACAATGATGCTATCTTATATTTGAGTTCTTGCCTTGGTAAGGAGAATTATTACAACAGATGCTGGCTGATATCTATGTAGCTATCCACTAGAAGATTCAATCACCAACAGACTTGTTAGCAACAAAATTCTTACTAATGCTTGAGCCAGAAAGGGCACAGCGTGTCATTTAGCTTTGATTCAACTGTGGGACCTAGCAACAAGAAAAATGAAAAAAAAAACCAAAAAAAACCCCCCAAAAAACACAAACAAACAAACAAACAAACAAACCCCAAAACCAAACCAAAACCAAAACCAAACCCAACCACCCCCCCACCCCAAAATAATGCAAACCCAAAACTTTGCTTAGATTTGAAAATGGTAACTAACATTGGGCCCCACATCACCAATTTCTTGCTTGTCAGTTTTCCAAGAATAGCACTTTAGCTCCAAGGAAACAGAAATCCAGAGCTCTCCAGGATTAATATATCGTAGAAGCAATAGGTTATTTTGATATACAGCATCTTTCAGAACAGTCTGCCTGCTGAAGGCAATCATTCATTCATTCCTCTTTCCTTTGGTGTTTTCTTGGTGTATTCAATTCATAGATGTTTTTAAGTTATGTATGAAGAAAAAAATTGAATAAATCTACACCCCCCCCAAAAAAAAGGAAAAATAAAACCAAACAAGCCACACCCTTGTGCTTAAAGCATGTTCAAAGCACAGGTTTTGCTGGTTTAGAAAACATTGAGTGAGCAAGCTCTCCTATACAGCTGAACAGAAATTCTGAGTAAACTTCCAAGAAATGTCAGTAATCTCACAAGGTAAATTTAAAGCACCCAGTTTCTACACGTCTGGTTTCCCCTAGCAAAATCTACCATGCTGCACTAAGCACTTAAGCTGCAATTGGACACCTGGGAGCATATTGCTGAAAATGGGATTATCAATTGCTGGCAAACTGATCTTGAGCTACAAAAATACAAGGCAATGGGAAATACTGAAAACTGGCTGTGATTTAACTCTCTTTACTTTTGGAATTAGATGAATGCTTATGAATGTCAAAGAAATGCCTGCTTCCAGCTCCAATACACATCTCAGGTGTCTTTGAATTATTATGCAGAAACATCTGAACAACTTGATGGAGACATGTCAGTGAAATGTGTCATCATACCGGAATCTCATTCTAGGTGAATTTTGCAGTTGAGATATTAGATGAAATCTAAAATGTATGTATATGCATTTTCCCATTCCTTCCTGGTCCCCACATGTATTCCATGCCATGAACTCCTTCTTCCTGGTGTTCACTGGGTCCTACTCTGAGCTGCTTTATCTTTCCTATTCTGTAGTAAAAGATCTCCCTCTGGAAGGACACTGTAACTCAAGTCTGGCACAGATCTACATTCTCACATTCTTTCTACACACTTATGGTTAGAAAAAAAACCCAAACAAACAAAACCCTTTGAAGAGACAGCACAGGTGGAGTCAGCACATCTTCCCCAGTGAAGCGGCTTAAGGGCTACACAATTTATCAGTATTGTTAAATCTGAATTCAGTACTTTTCCTTAGTCTGGAAACATTAAATTCCACCCTTTTTAGTCACTAGAATGGTTGAAGTTCCTCATCAACTCAAAACTGCATCAATACAATAGAAAATATGACGGAGTACTTTAACCAGATTACATGATCCCACAGGCTCACAAGTGCAGGTTTTTTTTTCACAAGAAACCCCAAACCAAAACCAACCAACCAACCAAAAAGCAAACAGCTGGTCAAACTCAGTTTAAGTTACTTGAGTCACTTAGACACTTCTGAAAATTCTACCTGCATCACCAATGGAAAAATGTGACAGAAAAATTATGGTCAATTGTTTATACATGAAAGTATACATGTAACCAGATGGTAGATTCTATTTTGATGCTTATATTAAAAAACCCACTATTTTAACAGTCTATGCACTTCATATTTGTTTCGTGCTCCATCCTCCCTTTAAAGGAACAAAAGCTTTTGAAACGCCAAACAACTTTGAAAGAATTAATGTGGATAAAAATTCTCTCTCAAGGCTTGTGGGTAGATGTGGGGATCTTTGCTTGTAACTATAATCAAAGAGGTACTCTGACATAGGCAAATGCATTGTGTGGAATAGTACCATGATTTTTCTGCACAATTGATTTATAAAAGGTTATGTCTGGTGCACATAAACAAAAAATATATATTACAGCTGGCAAATGATTTTGTTCAGCTGAATTGGTATTACCACAAATCTCCTCTTCATCAGTTATTGTTTGCACTGACATCTAGTATATCATTTGTAAGGACTCCCTGCTTCTATCTGGCACTAGTGTTTGCCAGACCTGCATTCAAGTATCTCTGAATACTGTGGGCCACCCAGCAAACATATACTGTCCCAGGAAGGGGCTAATCAAAGGAATCTATCAGGATTGCAATTAAATAGACACACACACACACAAATTACCTGCACCTTAGTTATTGCTGTACCTCTTTTTAGCATGCGCTTTTCCCAGTGCCTTTTCTGTTAATGCTGGTCTGGGCTGGCCTGCTTCTTCATTCAATATGCAATTGTTTTCATCCACTACTTTACACAGGATTACAAGAACTTACGGAAGTTTTAAGCTCTATTAGTTTTAAATCTTGTATGCAATAGCATAGACCAACATACCAAAATTTCACCAAATGTATCTTTTCACTAAAATTACATCTGCTGGTGGAATAGGCTTTACTGCTTGACAAATGAAAAAAAAAATTTCATAAACTGCAAGTGAAACCTGGAACAACATCTGGAGAGGACTATTGTATGTTGCATCCTAAGTTTGCAGACCCAAGGCTTAAAGCAGATCTGATCGGGGAAAAAATGAATTTCTTAATTACAAAGAAGAAATATATGGTACAAATAAGATTAAATTCATTCACACACATAAATAATGTCCAATTCCATAACTTCTCTGACTCATTGTACATTCTGGAAGCTACCAAGAAAAGACAAGGTATTTCATTATTTTCCTGACACTATGATTTTGAACCTCCTGATTGCAAAAAGTGTGGTCTTCCTAACAACCACTATGTTGCAAGTTATAGCAGAACCATCATATAAATGTGATTTATTTTTCTTAAAGCTTACACAAATGTGTTAGAATGCTTGCATTCTTAGTTCCTGTGATACCAACTTTTAAGAAAGGCAAAAGAATACCTATGAAGTAAAAGCCAAGGTGATAGCAGTGTGGCAGAAATCCAAGTGTTCCAAATTTGCCACTGCTGTTAAACAAAGTCAATGATCACTGGCAGAGTCAGACATTTGGAAAAACTTCAATATGAAAACATGGTCAGTGTAAAAATCAAGTACCCTAGTACATACTCTCTTTTTAAACTTTCTCATTTTCAAACGGTATAATGCTTCACTGTGTTTCAATGTATCAAATACAATTATTTCTTTGAAAAGCGTTATGATTCTACTTTTTGTGTCAGTATGCATGAAAGAAACATGACCACCACCTAAGCTGGTCCGTCATTTTCATATAGATTTCATACTCACAACACAGCAATAGACAAAGATACAGATATATATGGATAGAACACTAATTTTAAATGTCTAGGAGACCAGATTATCCTGAATGGTTAACATTTTACATTCCAAATGCAAGGTTAATGTATTAAGGCTATTACAATTGTAGATGTTATAAAACTGGTTTCAGTAGAATGGTCATAAAAATTGAGAAGAAAACTGATGCCTCTTCAGACAGGAAATAGAAAATTTGCACCCAAATGAGAAATTTCCTATCCAGTCAATGCATCTGTCAGTGAAACTTGTTTTTTCCTAGTTACATGTCTTTAAAGAGCACAGACATAGGTCATTGTCAAATTCTAGGAAAATGAGAAAGCAGTTCTTCACAGATGAGTCTCCCAGTTTGTGTAATCTGAATTATTTGTTCGAAGATACCTTTTTTTTCACCCGCACTCTCATTTGCCACAGAAATTCTAATTAAATTACAGAATGTAGGAAATGTACAGCCCTCACTGGTGCAATAGCTAGGTTTGTCCAGCACACGGTGGTAGAACTCGTTAATCTGAAAAAACATGGTAAGAATAAAATGTACACATTCTCTCCTCATTCATCTCTCAAGTACACCATAAAAACTTGAAGATGCATAGCTTTGGTAACTGGCTGCTTATCATGGCTCTTCACCAACGTTACACTGATTGAACAATGGAAAAGACTCAAAGATTGCTCAGAACAAATACACAGAGCCTGTAGGCTCGCATAACATGGGACACTCAGGAAAATTAATTCTAATTAATGTGTATAGTAGATTAGTTTAGTTAAAAATCAAAATACTCCTTTGTCAATATTCTCACAAGAAATTAAAAAGTGAGTTTAACTTAGTTCAGGTTAATCCACTTCACTTGCATCCCTGCAAGTATTTAACGTTGTTTTAAGTGATCCCCTGCAAAACTAACACTTTTGGTAATTTGATTAAATTTACCTGAATATCTAAGCATAGATAAGACATTAAAAAAGAAATGGTCCTTAACTAACACTTCTAGGTAAAATATGAAGGATGCAACTTATCTAGCTTTGTTTAATCACAGACATCCTCAGTTAATGAATAAAGGCTCTGATGTACTCAGTTGAAATGTGGTTCTTGCATGAATTCTGTTCAGCTGAGGGAGAAAGGTGAGGGAAGTCACCTCCTCTTCTAGAGAAATGAACAAACGAACTATGATCAAGCACATATTACTGTATCTGCCAAGAATATATCCATGGGACATCAGAATAAATTTAAACTGCACAACTTTATGAAATGTTCAATTTTTATATTTTACACTATAATTAGTACAAAATTGCCTTTTAAGATTTCTGTAGCACAAGACAGTATTCTACTGGACTGGATATTCTAATATGTCAAAACAACTACTTTGAAGTATGATAAAGGAATCTAGGAAGAGTTATAAAGAATAAGATACCATTTTCAAACTATACATAGTGTTTGCTTTTGCTTCTAAAAAGGTACTTATATCCCCAAAGTGTTTTATATTTTAAATAGGGTGGGCAGGGAGAGGACTGGGGGAAGAGTCGTTGTTGGTACTAAAGCCTTTACTGTAATAAACTAAAGATATTTACAATTTATACAAATGCTTGACCTTCAACAAAAATACAAAAACATATCACAAGATGCAAAACCAGGAAACAAGTTCATCTGAGACACTACTACTCTACACAGGACAGAATGCAACTTGAACTGCACAGAACAGAAAAGTATTTATCCCCCATAATCAGGCAATGAGAACAATTTGCATGAGGTTACAAAGAAAGAAAAAAAATAAAAGGCTCCAACAGTCTTCAGTAGACTTAGCTGTTAAAAACTGTGTCAAAAACCTAGGCTACATCTGTCCATCTTGCCTCTGTGTTCCATTTGGTCCATGTAGCCAATATTCAGTTGCTGGATGTTGCTTCTATTTTGAAAAACTGGAGTAGGCTCATGGCAAGGTCTGGAACCTCAATACTTTTGTTCCTTTTTAAAAGGCAAAACTTTTCTACTTCTACAATTAAGAACAATTTTGGCCCAGTTCAACTTTTAAAAGTTATATCCCCATCATATTTTTCAGTAGATAACTTCATAGACTGTAGCCTTTTTGTCTCCAGAGCCAGTGACTATGTACTTATCATCCACAGAGATGTCACAGCTAAGCACTGACGAAGATTCTTTGGACTAGAAGAAAAACAGAAATATATTACATAATTTAAAAAAAAAGTCTATTACCCTCATCTCAGCATCCCAGTTTGGGTAGAGACATAGAAGATATCTGAGTCCACTCTTGGGACTCTGGGTGTTTTAGTTATCTTTAAAACCATCATCATCCCCACCTGAAAGATACTGGCTCCGTAAGGAGTTCTCCATGCATTAAGAAGGTTATCTTTCCCAGTACTGACAAACCATTTACCTAGAATATAAAACAGAAGGGCTATGAAAAACATGAAACGCATATGGGTTTTCAACTCACACCCATGAAGTCTTTTATCTAATCACTGCTGTAAAAGTTCTCACTACTTATCACATACTTTTGCTTACAACCAGTGTGGACACTGATGCTTTTGTAGCATGTTAACACATTAGGAAATCCTTAGATTCTATAAATTGAAATTATCTTTTTACATACAAATCAACCATCACAGCAGCTTTTAGATAAACAGATGGTAGTTCGTAGGTAAGTACCTTTGAATTCATAAAGCAGAGATATTTATTCATAACTTAAGAAACTGAGATACACTCCCTCTATGGAGAGTGGCCTGGCCACATGTACATCTTGAGGCACACAACACTGACTCCTCCCCAGTGGTTTGCAGTTATGATACCGCTTTGTGCTCTGTTAATTTTTAGCCTGTCTGTGCTGAGGAACATAAGGGCTTCACTTACATTTTCACTTTGGAGATGCTATTTAATTTGTAGTATGCATACTGGAACAGACTGCCCAGAGAGGTGATGGATGGCAACATTCAAATCCAGGCAAATGTGGTTCTGGGCAACCTGATCCAGTTGAAGTTGTCTCTGCTCATTCCAGGGGGTGCGGACTAGAATATCTTTGAAGGTCCCTTCCAAGCCAAACTATCCTATGATCCTATGATTATTGAATGAGCTATGACTATGTATTAACTGATCAGTGAAACGTGAACTAGACCCCTGACTGCCAGTTTTGTATTCAGTGCAACTTACCACAGTAAGCAAACTTGAGTGATAATACACAACTCTCATGAAGGTGCAGTTGATATTTGTCTGGTTTATTTACATGTAGCACTTCTACATTGCTGCTCTCCATTCCCACAGCCAGCCATTCTCCAGTAGGACAATAACCAAGGGAAAATATCTGAAAATTAAACAACATTTACACTTCTTATTTGTTTCCTACAAGTACTTTTTTTTTTTCTCTAGTGATTAAATTGATTGGGAGAGGGAGAGAAAGACAGAAGAGACAAATTCACACAGTTCAATAGCAAAATTGCTGTTCAAAATTCAAGTGACTATAAATAATCCTGATCTTACATATTAACTTAGAATAATAGGGAAAGTGAATAGTGTCAGGCTATCATTTTGTTCTGGAAACTCAGCATATGAAAGCTCCAAAATATTGTGTTGTGAGCAGCCAAAAGGAAGACAGGGAACAATCTGCCAGCTGCACTGCGCTCAATCTCAGCTTTTATCCTAAATGCTCCCCTCCCACCTTCCCCTCTTCCTTCTCCTGCCCTTCCCCAGACTATAAGAAAATCCAGGTATACCTGTGATGTGAAGTCATGCTGTTGTAGCTGTCTCCCTTCTCTCAAGTCCCAGGATCTGACAGTGTTATCCAAACCTCCCGTCCAGAGCTTGGTACCATCATTAGAAATGTCAATACAGCTGGCTCCATCTGTGTGGCCCTGGAATTGCCTGATAAAACAAGCCAGATTGAACAATGATTTCCTGCCAGAGCTCAAGGTAAACACTGTTGTGGTGTTAGTTTTGGCCTCTCTGTGTCTGCTGATGGGCAAAAATCAGCCCCTCCCTCCTTTTTACCACTGATGAAATACAACAGTATTACAAAAACATTTTCCAGGTGCTAGAAGAAATTAATTGCATGATGGTTAGCTGAACAAAAGCAAGTATTTCCTATTGGGTTTTGAAAGCAAAAAAAACAACCCGAAACTTGGGAGAATGGTAAAGTACAGTAACTATACTTAAAAGCAATTAGGACAACTCAGATTAAAATAAGTGCTGAAAGAACAAAACTTCTCCAGTTTCAGAAAAGAGCTTCTGTATTTTTCCTTGGCTGCAAGTCAAGATGATAAATAAAAAGCAGATATATTAATAGAAAGGGATCCAGATAGAGATCCAGACAGTTAAACACAAGCACTGCTGAGTCAGCAAAGTTGCACAGTCTGTGGCAGGAGATCACAAAAATCTGAATGATGTCATTTGCTCTAAAACCTTCTCATCAGTAATTCTTGGTTTTCTGCAACCAGGAGGTCATCTCAAGCCTTCCTTAATCCTTCAGCAAAAGCCTTCTGAGGCTCCTCCATTTTTCATCAGCAATTAGCATTAGGAAAAGTCCTGTGACTCAATGTGAAAGGTGGAGGGCGTGGGGGAGAAGAAAACTAGCTTGGGAATGAAGGGTATGAATCACCACAGAAAGGTCACACCACACATTTTGTTTTGTAGCTCTGGTCTCAAAATTCCACATGTTATCAATTAGCAAGATCAGCCAGCAAGTGGTGGGAACACTACAGAAAGCATTTAAAAGGCAAGGCAGTTACAGACGGAGTGAGAGCACCTTTACAGAGACCAAGCATGCACAGGACAAACTGAAGACTGTATATAACTAATACCTTCTTTGTTCAAGAGAAAGTAAAATTTGCATGTACATTAATATAACTCTTATTATAAATTTAGGCTAATTATTGATAAATAGGGAATTTAACTGAAACACAGCAGACTAAGCAAATTCTTCACTGTTTGCATTTGGAACTTTGAAATTATCATGACCTTTCCCAGTTCAGGCTCTCTCTTCTCATAATAGCGTACAACACTACTACTTGATAAGCATAAACCAAAATTTATCTTGTCGTGAACTACACAGCTAGTTGCTAAAAGCCATTTCACACACAGCCCTATCTTTCTTTCTCTGTCAGAGAATACTGGACACTGACCTGCCAGAAATGTTAATCTCCTACTAATATATTTATTAATCAAAAGTCTAACAAAAGATTTCAAAAGTAACTTATATGGCAATCCATTTATTCTCTTTGCAACCCACTCCAAAACTTTTAGAGATCAACTTCCCCCAAAAAACTCAAATAGCTTTTTTCATGAGTGACCTAATATCAGTCCTTTATGCTTTCCTGAAGAATTGACACTTTCAACTGCTTTTTTAAGTTTAATTTTAATACTTATCATCACTAAATATGAACTGAAAATTCTCTTTATCACTTAACAAAGCTTAAGACAAAGGAAAAGAACAAACCTTAAAGAGTTCCCTAAGTTATGTTCAGTCTACACCAACCACAAAACAGCAAAAATGCTGACTGCAGAAACCTGCAGAAAAATCCCAACTAACCAAAACCAACAGAAACTTTCAGCACGTTATGGACCAACCCTTAAGGTAGGCCCTGAAGCGCGTCTTCCAAGACTAGGCTGACACTACCAAAACTAGTTTCTGCTCAACTCAGGTGGCAAACCACATTCTTTGTATAAGAAATACTATTTACTTTGCTGTCATGAATCATTATTCAGGAAGATAAATATTTATGTAGCTGTCCAAAGAGTAACTTCTATTAAAGTTTTCTGTAAACAAGTAATGACTCACCTGACCAATGTCTGATTGTGCAGATCCCACACTGCAATGTTCCCATCACTGCAGCACGAAAAGCACACCTTGGAATCAGGGCTGATAGCCAGAGCATAGCAGGCAGGGGCTGAGGATGTCAGCTCTGCTTTTATACGAGGAGTTGGTGCTGCCAGGTCCCATATGGATAATGTGCTGGCTTCTCCGCCAACTATTAGGGTGCATCCATCAGGCAGCAATTTACAGGAGCGGATGTAGTTATCTCTGTTCTGTACAACACAAATCACCTCAGTTATGTTAATACATGCCCCGACAATAATGACCACTAATACAATTCTCACTGCATCCAAGTTTTAAACAGTATGCAATTTTTTCCATTACCAGAGTACTGAAGAGGAACCAGGAGATTCTAAAAGTCTTCAGACACCTATTTCCCATCACTAACCAGAGACTGCAGCTGCAGAAACCAAACTGCAGACTTCTGCTGTCACAATCTACTCTGTTTTAAACCTGACGAATGGTGAGTCTGCCAGCTCATTACACAAACACAGAGCTAAAGTAAGCTTGCATTTCTGCAAGTGCACTCCACCACTGAAGGTCACCAGCAACAGAAATATTAAAGCAAATGACCTTTCATTTGGCATTTAGGCAACTCTATGTGAAAATGTGTTTCAAGTCTCATGCCCTTCAGGTTTTGGAGTTCCTTTCAAATACTATTTTGCATTCACCACTGTAAAGCTAAAATATGAAGTAATCCCATAGTGCTCCTGAACTTATGTTGGTCCTTGTTCAGCATGGGTCTTATCATACTTATATCATTAGTTTCACATTAGCGATACTACTGCTGACTGAGAGGTACTACCGGGGATTTAGAATTGGAAAACATTTCAACCTTCACTTATTACAACCTTGACTTCTTAAGTGTATTGGATACCCACTTCTCCATAACAGCAGCTGAATTAACCAACAGTTCTTTAGGAAATGGAGGCTTAAGATCTGTAACTCAAAACATACCAAAAACACTGCAAGAAGTAGTCAAGAGCATTCCTACTACTATTATCTTTTTTATTCATAAAAAAGGGGCAGTAACTAGTGCAGTGGAAATGCTAGCTTAATCCTGTCAGCTATTACTGCTCCATAACTAAAATGAAGGCGGCCAGGACTGTGCATTCAGACTCATACCTACTGCAGAACAGAATACGTATTCAACCATACTTTTCCTACTAGACAGCTAACATAAGAATAGCAGTAAATAAAGGGTAAAGACTAAAAAATCCAGACTAAACCAAAACAAGAACTGCACTACATTTAATTGGATCAACATTGAATCTAGAATTATTTTCATTCAGAATATACATTATTGTGCTTTGTGACAATGTCTTTTAAACATTTCACAAATGTTTATGCTGCTTCTAACATGAGAAGCATCTTTAATTGAGCCATCCATTTTATTTTGAATTAGCTTTTCTGCTACTCATACTGACACAGTCCCTTTTAGATTCCGGAGATGTGAAAACCAACCAAAATGTGTAACTTGTGGATCACCAACGAAAGCATAGAGACTTAAACTGACCTTGATACTTTGTCACATTATTTCATTATGAGGTTGCTATCCTCTTACACAAAAACAGAGGTTGTCACTACTGGTGTGAGTGAAACACCGAGGAAAGTTCTGTGCAGCCCTGCATAAGCTTGGCTACATTCCTTTTAAACTCATGCACAAAAATCATCAGCATGACTAGAAGAGAAAAAATTTAAAAAAAATCAGCCACACTCCCTATTCAGAAATCTTATCTAATCTGTTACTTGACCCCTACCTAGTGATATTTATCCCTAAACAAACCAGAACTCTTCTCCATAACTCCACCTGTTATGTGTTAAAAAAAGACAGCTAAATACATAAAACAAGAAACAGAACTGCATGCTATTTCCATGTAATATGAACAGAATCCAGACAAGGACATCTATTTCCTTACTGAGTCTCTAAGGAGAAGGTACCCTTATGCACAAGTTCCTGTTGACCTACCAGGCAGTCCAGCTGGGAGACAGGGCTCTTGTTGCCAGGCTGGCTGATATCCCAGACTTTGACACACCCTTTCCCACCTGTATACACGTGTCTCGTGGGGTTGCTGATGGTAACTGCACACACAACTTCCCCGTGGTTCAGAGTGTTGATCTGACGGGCATGGCGAGGGATTCCTGGACCAATGAGGGCATCAGGAGGGAAAGGAACTGGCTGCATCTGACCATCTGCAGTAACGTGAAAGGAGTAGGCTCTTTTGGGGAAGGGAGAGAAGACAAAACCAAAAATATATTAATCAGCCAGTTAGAGCAGCATAGTGCAAGAAAACCAGCATCTTTTTATTTGATCTTTCAATCTTTTTTTCATGATGATCAGAGCTACAGTGCCACATCAGGCATGCACATGAAACCTCAGAGGAAAACAAGGATTCACAACAGGTATTTTCAGCTTGCCTCACCTGAAGCACCCATGTAGTGCAGAAACACGTTAAATTCTACTCTTAACACTGTGCACTAAGGTCATGGCTGGTATCCATCAGCCACCTGGATAATCAAAGGATCCTTCAGGCCCTAGTTTCTAGCCAGCAGTTCCAAGTCTCAGCCTGCAAGTCCTGCAGCAACAATCTCTCACCAGACACTATTGCTCCTCCAGTGTTCTTCCATGAGGCTCGCACCTGTTGCCTTGCAGAACCACTAGCCAAAGCTCAATTTTTGCTCGATTTCTACATCTCACCTTTAACATCAGCACTAGCTGTGCTCACATGCCTCTCTTTCCAGCTGGTAACTAGTACTTTAAACAAAAAATAGAAATGCGCAGTGGCTGTGCACACCTTGCATCAGGAAGCTGATACCATCTTCCTAAAATTATGTTTTCTTGAGTGTTTCAGAAAAGCTGAAACGCTTGGTTTCCCAGGTAGTTTGGACACTTCTGTAACACCTTTTATTTGTACTCAGTGCATGACTTCAAGTATATGAAACTGAGGTTTGAGGAAGTGAATCCCAGCATTGAATAAAACCTCTCCTTTAGGAAAGTACATAAAATTATTTCTTCATGTTCACGGCAATGCTGAAAGTCAGCTATACTTACAGACCAGAGCATAAACAGCGGGTAATAAATGTATCAAAATTGTAGAGGGGGATTCTTCTTTTGCTTTAAATAATAATAGAAATACTACTGCAAAAGGCTGCTTTTTGTTACACTCGTGATATCTTCAATTCTTCTGTTTCAAACACATGCATAGCACATGTTTTTGATGCTGTCGTTACATTAACATCATTCTTTGAGAGGCCAAAGTGGATAAAAAATGTTGAGATATGGGTATTCTTTCTTCTTCTCCCCATTAATAAGCCATGGTCTTTGTAGCGATAACTTCATTTTTCTAAAACATTCTTGTATTCAAAATCGCCCTTTCTTTTCCAAATGCACCTTCTTCCTCAGAAATCTTCAGTCACTGTAGTTCAAGTATTAGTATTGCATCCCTCTACCAAGGACCAAACAATAGATAATTCAATTTAATCTTCTGTTCTGAGCTCTGAGCTAGTATTTTCAAAGTATTCTATTGCATGTTACCGAGTATTGCACAGTTTGAAAGGAAGAACAAGCAAGATGCCTGGATCCATAACAGACATCACAAAGCAACTGAATATGCCCAGGAGCAAAGCAGAAGATAATTCCTTTTAAAAACAGTGAGACGTGGAGAGCCGAAAGAACTCTACAGTTTTTTCAAACAGATGACAACAGTGGAAACAGCCCCACGCAATATCACAGTTTTCTAAGAAGGGTAAAACCTGGTTAACAGTAACTGCTATTAATGAAGTTAACCAAGCTCAAAGAATACACAGAAACAGAGGATGAGAGGGTGTAAAAGATGACAAATCATTTTGGTCACATAAATGTCAGGAATGGGAAAAGCAAGATAAGAAAGGAAGCGCGAAGTTCACTCCCTTACATGTATATAAGATTCACAGCTTACCAAATGTATTTCTTTCCACAGGACCCTTTATCTTTACTTGTATGAAGAATTACGGTAATAATAAAGGCTTAGCTACAAATTTGTTTAATTTCCATGAAAAGGAGTAGAGACAGGACTGTCCCAAAGTAGTTATGCACTAAACAGATGATGAGAGAGAAAGCATTAAAGGAGTGGCAACAAGACTAGTCAAGGCTCAAAACCTGCTCCGGTTCAGGTAGAGAATCCAACTAGTCATAGCATTTAAGATGTTGAAAAGATGAGCCCCATCCTGGGCTCCAGATCAAAGTCAGTTGCAGAGTATTTGTTAGCATTAATAGTACATAGATCTGCACAACTCTGAAGTCTCAGCCTGTCCCTGCTTTTATCACGGACAGTAAAAAATAATAAAGCAAGTATTAAGCCATTTTTTCCAGCATAAATAAAATTAATAATCCACTTTACATGACTTTTTTTCTTTTAATGGAAGATTGCAGCTTAAATGTTCTGTTCAATTCAAAACACCTAAATAACTGGCATTTTGAAATGCTTCAGTGCATACACAAGGCTTCTCAGTTCTTTGCTGAGATGGGGTGGGAGGAAGACAATAGGAACATTTTTCAAGTATTTCATGCATACTGTAGAATTATGATGACTCTTCTGCTCTGAAACACCAGAGACTTATGCAGTGTACTTCTAATCACGCAGCATTTCATCAGTGTGCCTATGTTTAAAGTGAAGTTACATATAAGAGTAGTCTCTCTTTTTTATCATCCTGAGCAGGCATTTGCTTCCAAGGCCAGTTGGTCAGGACTCAAGCTGACTGAGTTTTAGGGCTTAACAGACCATCTATAATTTCTTACTAGCCAAGACAGCTTTTTCTGCAGTGTAAGTTATCGGCAATCCACTGTTTAAAGAAATGGCTACACATTGCCAAATCCTTCTGTCCCTCCCAAGAGAAGCATGCAGAACAGTAAATGTTCCTGTTTGCATGAAGATGTGAGTCATGTCATGCTAACATCACCACGGACAGCATACTTCTGTGCACTAGTAACCTGTATCCACTAGCTATTATGGTATAACTTTGCATTATACATACCTTTCGCTTTGAAAAATCTTTCATCATTTGCCAGACTGACACTCCCTGGACAAGGAAAGTTTCTGTCTCCAGAAGAATGAAGTACTGGAAACAGCCTTCCATTAAAGAATTCCTCATTGTGCATTCACTGAACAAATGTGAAGGTCAAGAGAACTGAAATATTTTTATTTTTGCTTTGAGCAATTCACTAACAACATGCTTTTTCCAAAAACACATACAAAAGTAGGCTTCTAACTAGAAGTTGAAAGAGTTAACATTTACCGCATGGAACTTCCTTTTCCCACTAAAATGAGAAATGTGTATTTTCAGCTCTGTGTCTGTAACACCTCATGCTTCAATTAAAACCACATTTAAAAAAAATACTGGGGAATAAATTTGTTCTCAATATTACCATTAATTCACAATTTTAGACTGCAGTGAAGCAATAATGTGGATATAAATCTTCCCAGTGAGCTTGAAAATCTGTGCTTAGTGCACAATTCAGCTACGAGAAGGTGTGATTCACATCAAGGAGAAATCCACAAGAACATTAATTTAGCAGTCATAGAAGAGTAAAAGCTAAATAAATACCTCGCTATGCAAAGCAAAAAACCTAATTACAGCAACATACCAAGAGCTTGCAATCCAGGGCACAGTTAAATGTATCAGAACGACAGAGTGCAAAACTCTGACACCACATGTCTGAGTCCAAAACTAGCACTAATTTCCCTCCCACAACCTAAGACAAAGTTAATTATTGATTAGGTGATATTTCAAGACAATCTGGATGGAAATCTCCCAAAAAACACCACCAACAAAAATCAAACAGAAGAGCTCCTAAAACAACAATAATCTACTACTGATGGGAATCAACCTTGAAACCAAGAACATGGAAATTTACTTGATGCAGATTCATACAGACAAGTCCTTGTCTGCAAAATTAATTACTGAACTACAAACTGCTTTAGAGCGAAAACAACTAACATGAGATCTTATGTGTGTACACCAAAATATCAAAGCAAAATGTAAAACCTGAAAAGCCTTATGGGAAATAACTAAAAAGAAAAAAACAATAAAACAAAAAAGACAAATAAAACAGCTACACACATACACACACACTAAACCGAAACCCAACCCACAACCTGCTACCACATGCAAGGACTAGCTCATTTGTATAATTAAGAAATTGCTGAATACATTTTGACTTTCCAGATTGCTATCCAATCTCCCAAGTACATTTATACCACTTCTAACAAATTAGACTCTGCAAATAGCAAAACTGAAAGTTTAGCATTCAGGAATGTTACACAGATGGTAGAGAAGACTTGCATTTAATGAAGTTACAGAAGAAGGCAAGAAAAAGGTAAGCTTTCCAGATAACAGTCCATTGATAAAAGGCAGACAGACATGTAGGAGTGGGTACTTAAGCATTTACTAATTTTTCTAACAAGCTACTCATGGACAGACCTCAGAATACACACAGGTTAAAAAAAAAAAAAAGTGTAGAAATAAATGTCACTCCTTTGGAAATAATTTAATTTTCCCTTGGAAGAAGACTTGTGTGGAAAAAAAACCCAAAACAACAAACCCAAAACAAAGCAAAACAAACAAAGCCCTACAATAATCACTGATAAAAATGGTGCAGCCATGAGCATACACATATAGCTCAGGATCGAATGGTTCAATTTGAAAATTACCTGTACCACTTGCAAAAAGAGACTAAATCTCCACACCTCATCACATCAATGTGGCACCTTAACAACATTCTAGGAAAAGGCAGATGATGTAAACGAACCAGGAACACTCCACTAGTTTTCATAATTATATAACCCATGTACTTGGTACAGAAAACACAGCAGATTTGCCTAGTAAGTAAGAGATACTCAAAGATGCTGCAGGTAACAGATAACATCCAGCTAGCTATAGCAATCAACACTAAACCAAGAATATTCTAAGGCTGTCAATGGAAATATAACAGATCAGTTTATGGAATGTTAGGCTTGTCTCAGAATAAAGATAAGAAAAGAAGTCATTTTAAGAGGAAATGACTGACTTTCAAAGTAACACAACCACAAAAAAATATTACAGAGCACATCAGCAAATCAAGTGGAAAGTAGAGTATGCAGCAACACTGTGAGTGATCTATAAAGCAGTGTAAATAAAGTGCTGAAAATACTAAAGATTAAAAAAAAAACCCCAACCAACCACCAAACAACTGAAAAACAACAGAAAAAAAAATCCACAACCCCCCTCCCCCATAACTTAGCTATGCAATCACAGGATACAAAGTATAGCAGCACACATGCGCTGTTTTTGTACCTTGAGCAGCGCAACAACTAGAACTCAGCCACATGAAACTTCAGACTGAACAAAATAGGGTTTCATAACTCACAATATAAAATATTGACAGGCATTACTAACAGAATAAGTCATTGAAAACTGATGAATATATGTGCTTAAAGGTCAAAACTTACAGGCACTGGACTATGCAATCCCCAAAAATACTTTCTGTAAGTATGCCAAATTCTACTGAAGTCAGCAAGAGCAACCCTGACCATTAATAAAAGAATGTTTTGAGAACAAAGCCTATTCCTTACTGCACTAAATTTAAATATACCACCATCTGACACATCACACCAACTCACTGAGCCCTCACTTCAGGAATCTTGTCAACATACCACCAACTTTTCTTTAAGTAAATCCTTAAAAAAGATTTAACAGGTTTTTCATGCTGCCAACAGATAGCTAAGTCTGTTCTAGAAGCACAGTGGGTAACAATGATGAATGGCTTTCCTAATCTAAATCTGCTCTTTTCCTACTGCTATGGAAAAAGAGTAGAAGAAAAAACACATTTTTTTTGCCTGTAATCTGATGTACTTTTAAGGATGTCTGCATGACTGACATTACAATGTATCACTAACCATTAACAAGAGTTCAAAATGAAGGCAAAGAATGTATAACTTTCACTACTGAGCGTCTTATAACATAGTATTCTAAAAATAAGTTTCTGAATTTTTCCTGAAGGAAGAATTAAACCATGATAGACTGGTAATGAAGACAGCATGTAACAAGAACACCCAGCATAGAAAGTGCAAAGTGTTAAGTGAATTTCAAAATTGTAAGTACCAAGACAGAAGCTACTCTAACTGCAACTTCCAGTTTAAAGAGAAGACAGGACTTAATGGCAAGCATGAAGGGATGAACAACAGGTTGTACAGAGTGTTGAAAAACCTGTTACAATTGTCTCTGCCCCACTCTTTCCAAGAAAAAAAAAAAAAATTAGCCAAATTTGCAGTCTATGCTCTGTTTGTACCTGCATAGACTACTTGTCCAGAAATACTTAAAAAAAATCACTTTTTTATCATGACATGCTCATGAGCCTACCATGCACGTGTAAGCTAAGCCTCAGTCTGTCAAAGCCAAATTACTGAAAAAATTGATGTATGTTTTTTGATGAATTCGTTTGATTGTAATATGAGCCATAGCATCACACAAGTATTTTATTTAACCACCCCTTCTTCAGTAATTGAAACTTTTCAATAAAACGAACCTACTGCAAAAGCTACCTTACACCTACCTATGCACCACCTGCTACACAACTGCTTCGTCATTCCTTTTGCTCTCCAGCTGCACACTTACACAAACATTTAAAAGAGCTTTCTCTATTATGCAAGGTGTGCATCAGCTGCTAAAGTAGCTGCTTCAGATACCCACTGTGACCAACAGTTGCAGACTCTCATGCCTGTGCCAGGCATGGAGTCTGTGAGTTTGCACTACAGATTCATGCTCAACACAGGAAAAAGTTCTGTTTCAACAAGTTTTATCTTACATATGTTACCACTGTCTACCAGTTTGCAGTCCTCTTAACTTCTCCCAGAAAGGAGGAAATAAAAAAGCCTTAAAAGTGTACCTTCAACAGCTTTTCCTTCAAAATAACTATATGCACACCTGTTTGGGGATATGACAACTAGCATTTGAGAATTTATATGCTGTACCTCTTGCCAGGAGAAATCTAAAACAATCTCCTGGGAACAACCAGACACTGCCTACTTTGGAATTCCTAATTCACTGACACAAGATAACTTTATTCTCTCTAGATATTGCACATGTTACCAAAACGTTAAAAGTTACTTACGGCTTTCCCCCAGGAATCCCTGCTAGATTTGGAGGAATTCCAGGTACTCTCATGTGAGGAGGAGGATCAAACCCAACCTGAAAATGAAAAATGAATTAATCTCACACTTGTAATTTCAAATTCAACAAACCCCTTCTCTTCACTCTCAAGATAATTGCATTTAACCAAAAAGTGTCTTTTACACACAGTATATGATATGTACATGGCCCTTCATGGGGGGTGGGACAAGGCATTTTCCCTAGGAATGCTTTGCTAGAAGTATTTATAGGCAGCCAGGAATGCTTCTGCAAGAAGTATTTATAGGCAAACAGAAAACCAGTAATGTGTATCATGCATTCACACTACTGAACACAGACACGCCTGTGTGTAGCCACACCAGTGCTATTAAACTCTATGACATCAGTGTGTGCCCATGCAGGCACAGCATGGTGCTGGAAAGCAGCTTCAGACTCCTGCTAGAACCTGCATGGTTCCCCATTTGACTGTGGAGCCATATCAGCTAGGAGATCTCTCACACATCTTAAATACACTATGCTCCTTTTACATACTGCAATGCCACTTAACTTTTATATCCTGGATGAGTATATACATTAAATAACACAAACAGAAATTCTGGACTAAACAGACCTAGTTTTATTTCTTTTTCACCCAAGTTAGAATTCCTCTTGCTTTAAGAAGAACATATAGCTATCTAGAATTTCCACATTTTCACATAAAAGCCCTGTTTACCAGTTTTAAAAAAGTAGCCATTTCTGCCCTAGTGAGATGACTACAAGCTCAAATCCAATCTTGCAAATTTACCAGTAGGTAAGACTGTCTATACACAAAACTGCCACCAAGCTCATGTTTGCAGAATCAGGCCCCTAGGTTATTTTGCTTGACAACATCTCTAACTGCTACACTCCATTTACTTGCTACACCCACAGCAACTATTCTTAATACACCTTATCACAGATCTCCAAGACATGTACCAAACAACTTCCACAAAAAACAAAATACAAGGAAAGAGGCAAAGTTAAGAGTCTTCTACATGCTTCAAGATTAATTTGCTATGTCTGTATGGAACACAAATCTGGTTCAGCAAGAGAAAAGATGATGTCCACAGCAGCAATGAAATACTTCATAGCTACCAAAACAACCTTCTCAAAGCATAAAATAACTTTTTTGCCATTTATTCATCAGTCAAAGCACTGATGACAGTGAAGAAAAAAGGGAAACATACATAAAACCACCAAGATTCTTTGTTTTCAAGGTGCAAATTTGTTTCTCTAGCTAAACAATAAAATGAAGCACAGTGAAGCTGTCAAGCCTCTGGCACTTATAACTTGGGAATTCAACAGTGCTAAATGAAGCATGTAGCTCTTCTCAGTGAACCACAGAGCACAGAACTGAGATTGCATGCAATGTATGGCCTACCATAGGAGATCTTCCATAGGCAACCACAGCAGCTGCAGCAGCCGCAGCACTCATCTGGGGTGACATATTGTGCAAACTGGCATAGGCTGCCCCTGGACTGGTTAACTCTCCATTCATGCCAGCATGAGGTACCATTCCAAATGGAGCAGGGTATGGTCCTGGTACTGCCAATGGTGTCCGCAAACCTGCAGCTACAAAATAATGAAATGGTTTTATTTATATATTCCCACACACATGGAAGAAATCAGTCCATTTTTTCCACATAATACCTAGCCTTCCCTTCTCACATACGCACAGTCAAATGCCATAATTTATCAGTACTGCCACCTCTTTTCATTCAGTGCAAATAAGATCCACTGAAGTCTAAACTTGCTGATTACTTCTAACAATCTCTTCTAGCATTACCTATTTCCATTGCTGTAATATTTCCCTGTTTACATTACTCTCTCCTTAGCCAAATTAAGCAGTAAAGCTGACAGATATGGTTTACACAGCTCATGTCTGAAGCAACTGTGCTGTACCAGCCTGAATAACAAAAGTAAACTTCCCCCCTGCACTTGTCAAGATTTACATTGTCTGAGTCTGCTAATATTCACTGCAAAGAGCTGGATAAGAGATTGCATTCAGAATGAGCACCAGAAACTTCTGAGAAGTCTTTTTATATTGTATTCAGTCTCTGGATTATTTGCAAAAAAGATAAAGACAAAAGTAAACAAAGAAGGATAATACACAAAGATATTCAAACTCTTGATAATCCAAACATCTGCTTCTCATCAAGCCCTCTCTTGATATCAAGAACAAAGCAATATATTTAGTTAACATTTGCTCAGAACTACATATGTAAAAAAAGAGTGATTTTGGAACCATAAAAGCATGTGAGGTAATGCATTACCAGCTTGGTTAACCAGAGGGTCCATTGTTGGAGGCTTGCCAAGGCCTGGACGAAGTCCTGGAGTTGCGCTAGTGCCTGGGGTTGGCACATCACTTCGAGGAGTCGGTGTGCTGGATTTTAGAACAGGCGTGCTGGCTTTTTCATGCTGGTATCATTAAACAAATTAAATGAGTATTATTTTTAATCCAGGCCATATTATACAATTTATCACAACAGCAGGCTGGGCACCTACTATCTAGTCCCTCAGCCAATTTTCATAAATCCAGGCAATGCTGACAACATCAATTTGTGAGAGAGAAATGCTGACCTTTTTGACTGCTGCCAAAATTAAGAAAAAAAGGTTATTTTTCTTTCTTCCACTGACATTAAAAAAAAAAAATGCCTGAACTAATCTTTTTCAGGAGAATATAGTATGCATCACCAAATTATTTTAGCTTGAAAACATTAATCTCAATTAACACTACACACAGCCAATCTATGTACAAAACCAAAATACCTCTACAACTGATAGTATCAAAAAATTGTGACACAAAAGCTACAGAGAATCTCATCAAGTTACTAGTGATACTGCAGGAAATATTTTCAAAGAGTAACAGCCTAGGTAGAATTTAACAAAAGCCTGTAGGACTTCTTAGTGTCTACGTTCAGACTATTTTAAACCATAAGCTATTGCTCATGAAAAAATAAACAATGCTTAAGCATTGCCTGGAAGAACAGTAGTCTATTCCAGCCTCAAACATTTAAAGCCATGTACTTTCTGCCACAAATAGCTGCAAAAGAATGGAGAGTTAGATCTCACAAGAAAGAACATTTATCTGGACAACAGACTGCTACCCACCAGGCTCATTTCTTTGGATTTGAGGGAAGTGGAACTTCCTGAAGAGGCTGTAGATGCTGGACTGCTAGAGGCATCTTTCTTCAGCAGGCGGGTTTTATCTATACCGTTTTCACGTGGTGAATGAGTTGGACTAGGCCTTGGGGAAGAAGGATCCTAAAACAATGAGAAGGGAAGAACAGCACAGAACCCTGTCACAAGCTGGTACAGAATCATCACTAAGGAGACTATGGGAAAAAAGCTAGAAAAATTTTAGGAGCAAGTTCAAATTACAAGACATTTTGTTATCCCTATGGAAAAAAAGCTGAAATCCCTTCATTGGTTTAGAGACATAGCTCATATTGTAAACAACTTGGTTTTATTTTACACTACATGTAATCATAAACTGTTTCCAAGCATAAAGCTTGCTATCTAAGTATACCTAAGCACAAACTAACGCAAGCACAAATGACACATGGTAAAAGCAAGAAAGACCAACAGTAATGCAGTAAATTTACACTGGTTTTATCATGTACATTCTCCACACACTGCTAGTGACAATAAACATACCAATAATCTATTTAGGCCATACAAACCTTGCTCATCTCTATCTTCAGAAGAAGAAATAAAGACATGTTTTTTATGTCTTAATATCTGTCACTTCTTTCTAACTACCACTTGCAATCGCCTTGCTACTTGAATCTACAGGAAAACCTGAAATAATCTCTCAGGTGATTATCTTTCTTCCAGAGGCACTCTCTGCGTTTACTTTAATCTGAAAAAGCCAGCTCAGTTAAGCTACCATGCCATCAGAGTCTGCAGGTTCTCCATGCTCCTTTGGCTCAGAAGAACAGCAGCAGGAAGGAAGCAGTCCTCACAAGAGGGCACTAAGTGTACTGACTGATCACTGAGTAATTTCGTCCTAAGTAGGGCTTCTGAAAGGATTACTAAAAATCCTGTGTTTGATACCTGTTTTTCTACTTGGCTGACATCATTTGGGCACGTGGAGCTGCTGAAGACACTTCTCTGTCAGCTTCCCTCCCTATGCTTTCCACAGAACAAAACCTCCCTACTGTATTCAGGCTTCCTAAATCTCCTTGTTGCATGAAATAGAAGATTTAAAAAAGATAAGGCCCATCCCTTCACTTTGATACAACTGACAAGTCTCTGCCCTGAAGGAAAAAAAACAAAGTGATACAGCCTCTGGAAAATATTGTGAACTGACTGACTTCATCCTGACTTCAGCTGTCTTCCCTCCAAAAACCAAACATTTCTGAAAAATGTTGTCTTTAACAGAAGACATTAAAATAATTGTAACTTTTAAGGTACAAAAAGGTTTTTAATAATACTCCTACTAAATACAACATTAGGTAATGCCTTCCTTTTTCATTTGAAGATAGTAGTTTGAAAACCAGAGCCTTTCACCTGCATCTCACCACAACTCTCTCCACAACAGAGCAGCTGTGACGCATCAGAACGTAACTGCCAAGGGAACAGACCTGGACAAAGCAGCAGAAGGAAAAGCTGAGAGGGCAACCAGATAAAGCTCTGAGGAAGACATAGTGATTAGTACTAGCAAAAAGAAGAAGTTGTGAATATTTTAACATATCCACACAGATGATTCTTTTTCATCTAACATCTAAATGCACTTTTCCTTTAACCTTTGGGCAAATGTCAAGACTACAAAAATGAAAAAAGTTACCTCATTGGATACATCTACAACCAAGTTATCGTCACTCTTGTCCCCATCACTGTCCTATTAAAAATAAATAAAGTGTTCATTTAAATTAGTACATTAAGAGCCCAGAGAGAAAGACTACGTATCTACTCAGACATTATTTGTTTTCCAAAACAAAAAGCAAACAGCCTTTCATTAACTTATTAGTAATAGGGAAAACAATGAAAACAGGAACACAACACCTTATTTCTGATTCAGTAATAAAACCCAAATAAGGTAGAACTAGTTGAAAGCTGATGGTCTCACCATCAGTGCAAGCTGGTCCAAAGCTCCTCTTCATTACCATCATGAATTATCACTACTCCTAAAAGAGAAACTCATTCTGTTCATATGCTAATCTTATGTGTTAATCTTATGGAAATTACTACTTGTGCATACCTAAAAAAAACCCCCAACAGACCTCAGGAAACCGGAGCTTTTTGGCATGTGTTTGATGAGTGATCTTCCTCAAAGTGATAGGACAATTCTTCTCCTTTTCCAGAAAGGAAAGTTTTGAAATTAAAAGTTCTGGGGAAGAAAAAGCTTCAGAAATGCCAAGGCATTTCAACATTTCTAACAAAACCAAAATACTTTGACATTCCTAAATGGAAGTGATTTATTATGGCTTGTCAAGCTGCATTTTGACTGTTTCACATAAATCTGTTCACCTGAGCAGCTCTAGTGCCTCACTATAGCTGTTACTCAAGTGTCTCCTGGTCCCTGTCTCCAATACAGGCAGGAATGCCTGAGAAGACATGTTCTATGATACATACTGATTTTCAAAGTCCACTGTGGTGGTTCAACCAGAAAGTGAGTCTTGACCCACAAACAGATCAAGTGAATGACAAAACGTAAAATTTTCATGTGGACAAGTTGGACGTTTCCAACAGAAATTCTTTTAGTTAAAAGGCTTCTAGGCAAATAAATTAGACATACAAGATTGATCAAACTGTCCCGCATCTCCTGCTTTCAATGTGCCTGGGCTACCCCACTTTAACAATGGCAGACAAAGTAAAACGCCAGTTCTTTTTCCTCACTTCAGGCCATAAATGTTTAAACCAAGACACCACCACCACCAAAAAGAAAAAAAAAAAAAACACAAATCAAAACTCAAAACACAACCCCCCAAAACAAACAAACAAGAAACCCAACACAAATAATCATAATAAACAAACAAAACCAAAGAAAACCCACCCCAACAAGTAGTGTTTTAACCCTTCCCTTCTGTTTTAATAGCTGAATATTGGTCCATGAAATACTGCAGACGTATTAGGGACCCAATAGTGTCACTGAAGACAGAATGGTGGCTCTTTCTACCACTCAGGAAGCTGTCCAAAAAAAGGGTGCAAAAGAAGGAATAGGAAAATTTTACCCCTGGTTAATCTGCCACCTCTTGAAAAGCATGAAACATCCAGAAGGCAAGAACAGGTTAGAACACATCTGAGGGAGCACAGTGGGTGGGACACTTGTTCACCAGAAATACCACTCCTGAGGAGGGCAAAAATAGCTGCGGAGCAATGATTAAATGCACTTCACAGTCTGTCATCTTGAGAAACTGAAATTTAGTGGGACTATTGGAGGCATGTCCTATAGGTACTACATAGTATTAGAATATCTCCTCACTAATAAACATACAGGTTGAAATTATGAAGGTCCTAACATGGAAATCAAAAGAAGAAAAAAATAATAATTGTGGTTTTGCATCTTATTTTTATTAATGACCATTCCTGTAACTTGTTTATCTCCTTTCTGACAAAAGCTGTACTTCCTTGTCCCTAAAAGGGTCTCATCTAAAATGAGCTGGAAATCAGCAGTTCTATTTGTAGAATTGAGGAACCTTTAAAAATAAAGATCTCCTTCCAGATTACAATAAACCTGGAACCTTCAACAATCCTTGTTTTGCTCAACTCTTTGATGGGGCCATTATCTGTAAAATCCATTTCAAGGAAAGAACAAAGAGAACCATACATTTAAATGTGGATTAAAACAAACTACTTCTACAGCGCAATAATATCCTTTTCATTTCTTCCTGGCAGAAATCCAAGAAAAACAAACATGGTAAGCTTTTTTTTTCTTTTTTTTTTTTTTAAATCAAGTGTAGATTAATAATGCTTAGTGTTCAAACCTTTAAAATGAAAAATGCCCATAGAATATCAAAAATTCAAAGTTGAGGGAGTAACAGGGGGAAGTGTGCCAAACCCCTCTGTAATCAAACAAGATTAGAAAGTGGTGGAAATACAACTTGCAAAACTGTAACCGTACTACAACACCACACTGTGCAGAAAGGAGAAAGTAGTCCTAACTACTGTCAGTTAGCTCCAGTGATATCCCAGAGATATTCTGGGTCCAACTGAAGAGAAATTACCCTACCAAATACCAAAGAAATAAAGTGGCACCTTATTTTCTATTGGGTTTCAGTAACCAGGAAGTAATTAGTGATTAGATTCATATTCAAACCAATTTGCCACATTATTGCTATGTCAAAGAACAGTATCTTCTGATAGATTTAAGTTCTGCTTTTTCTGTACTTTCACACCAGTTCTAGTCTCTAAAGCCTGTTCAAGTATCATCCTGTGATTTGGCTCAGCATTTAGACTTGGATGTTGAAAGCCTGTATGAACCTTTTGAGATTCACGTATGCCACACTGTTGTAGTGAAGTGTCTCTTGGAAACCAAGCAACAAGCAAGCTACTCAAAAATACAGAACACAACCATGAACTTTTTATATTTCAATCTGCTTTCTGCTGAAACTGCCATATCAGCCAAAAGCAGACTTTAGTAAGATGGTACAGCCTCCTAATTATAACGCAACAGGCAATAGCTCATATCACAAAAATGTACTAAAACCCATCAAATAAACAAAATCCTTCATTTCAAACAAACCTGCAGATTTTAGAGCAGTCCAGAAAGGATCTCTTGATCCAACTCTGAGAAATGTCCCAGAAAACTTGTGAGTCCCAAACAGCTACTCCTGGCTTTTATTCCTTGTTGAGGAGTATTACTTGACAATAGCTCAAACTCTTCCCACAACATGAATAGTGGCCTCTCTGACACCTATATTCATGTACTACATCAGCCATAGAAAACACATTGCCTCGCGCTTCTTAGCTGTTACTCCTCATACAAGCACAGTATGTGCAAATAAGTTAATAATTTCTTTGACACAGATTTGCTTACATAGTGGCTGGAATCCTTATCATCCACCTTTCTCTTTTTTATGTCATTGGTGTACTCAGGGCCATTCCTGCGTTTATCTGTGCTCCGCAGACTGTCCGGGACCAAAAGAGAATTACTCTGTAAAGACAAAAACCAAGGTCAATCAAAACTTCCTTTCAAGATTCTTTCACAAATGCTTAAAAACTGGATCTGATACATGCTTTAGAAATGTGATACCTACATAGTCTTTCATTCCATTTAATTCAACTCAAAGTCTTCCAGGCAAACATGCACAGCTTCATGCATTCTAAGAAGCTTGGCTTTTCATTGTTCAATGTATCAAAAGTTTAGTTCACTTGTCAGTCATTATTTAATAACCAATTAATTCAACTGAATTTATTTAGGAGAAGCAGGCTTGCTGTTTATTCATGGGCAGGTAACAATAATTTATTTATTTATATTCACATCCCATTTAATAAAAGAGACCTCGTTAATCTAATCTGATTGATTGCTCACTTTTAGATCATTATAAATAGATGATGCGCTGGTATATCTACATCTGCAGACATGGCAAATTGCCTTTAACTCTTAAAATAAATATTTACCAAATAAAGTGATGCAGTAATCATTTGTTAGCTGTGGTAAACTCCAATTGGATGCCTTCAATGAAGGTATTGCAAACAAAGATGAAATGTTTTACTTCCAGCATAACATTGACTACTAGTGTGAAATTCAGGCTAAAGTGTTATTTAATCAGATTTGATCTGAAAAACTGAAACCAACACACACAAAAGACAAAAGCAAAGACTAATCTTTTTCTCAAACTACATGGACTGCTTTCATTCATGATAAGTTACGCTAAGTACAAACTGTTGACCCAAAGAGAAAGGCATTCTAGACATTTTTCAGTCACATGACAATTTGACACGCCTGTGATTCCCATCTCCATCTCTGTTCCAGCTAAAGCATTAAAACGTGTTACAATGAGTTCTTTTAAGTGCAGGATTAGCATATGCAAGAGAGCAATTTGTTCACTGATGTGTTAATGCTGTGAACAATACTGAATGAGTTGAGAAAAAAGATCTCCTTTCACAAAGACCTGGTAAGCCTAGTTCCTAAAAGCCAAGTACATGCTTACATAAATAAATATATGCTCACACACATATATAAGTAAATACTTATTTACATGCATACACATATTTCACAGGAAAAAACATAACACATATATTCAGTAAGTGTAAGCTCTAAAAGGAAATACTTAGATCGACCAAAGAGCCAGAGATACCTAATGTATCATACGAATAGCCAGTGAACTGTGCACTGAATGGCTTCCCCTTTAAAACCCGAGGATAACTCAGTAGTTTTGCTCAGACATTGTTCAGTCCCAAGAAGTAAAACAAAACAGGGTACATAAGGCAATCTGAATCCTCTTTTTCCTACTTCAGAAGCTACACTTTAAAGCCAACTCTAAGCTCTTTTATTCATGACTATTCAAGCCAAACAAATGCCAAGTGGCTTACATAAAGCATATAGGAGAGTCTAACGAAATTCAGTATAAAGAAGCTCAAAATAATGTCTTTACTGCAATGTTTTGCAGCTAAAAGGTGGGCTTGTTGGATCACTGAACTAATTGCCTTGACAAATATTGTCCGAATTTAACCTCTTATCTCCTACCAGGTGCACACAAACTCAAGAGATTCACTTGTTTGAAGAACTTTAAAACACATCTTCAACATTTCAATATATTAATAATATTAATATTTAATACATTGACATTTTTAATATATGATGTTTGTAGCAGTAGAATAATCTTTAGAAGCTGTCAATTCAAACTTTACCACAGATTTGAGTACTGTAAATGTCTTCTCTTGAAAAAGGGAGAAAAGTCTTTTACTTAAGAGATACTTCCCTTAACAAAAAAAAATCATTAAAAAAAATACATATTTTACTGCCAAAGACCCTAGCATAAAACAAAGATGACAAATGTAGTAAAGTGAGTAAACTCAATTTCTCATTTTAAATTGTCAAAATTTATGTGTAACTGAAAGATGGCAAAGGGGAAACAGATGGGAAAAATTTAGCAACCCTGCTATTTGAAGTTACCACACAGCATCAAATATGTGTAACTACAATTCCTGACCTTTTTCCTTGTTTAATGTAAAGTCTACCTAGACAATGCTGACAACATTCTGTACAGTTTGTCCTGCAGAATTTCAACATTGTGAAACACACCTAGGAACAACAAGGTACACCTAGTTCCCACTGTGTCCTAAATTCCAAACCAAGATTATTTGATTCAATTTTTCTTCATAAGACTGGTGGCTTAGTTATTATATAAACATATAATTACAACAGTAATCTATAGTCCTTATAAGCCAATTCTGCAAAACATCTCCCCTATGGTCTGCCTTTCTTTAATTTACCATTTTCATCTAAAGGCACTGTTCTCTGGAATGGGAGTAATGAATCCATAAACTGTTGTACACTAGCTTATTTTACAACAGCTATACCATCAGTTGCAAATAAGATCATGTTGCTCCTCTGACAAAATTTACCTGTAAACTCAATAATTAAGAAGTTACTGTTTTGTTTCCTTTAGGAGTACACAGAAGTTCTAACAATTGTCACTAAAACTAGGCAAACTACACCTTTTGATGAAAAAAATAGCGTTTCCTCATTTCAACACTGGTAAAGTTTGTATTTGCTATATGCTCACTATCAAGCACAGGGCCACCTAGGAGACAGTAGTAACAGCTTCACAATGATAAGAGTTCTCCCTATCTTCTCTATAGGAGAAAAAAACCAAAACTGTTTAGCTCTTCTACCAGGCCTACTAATATCTGACTTAATTTTCAAAAGCGGGTCAAGTATTTCTATTTTAGCTTTTTTTTTTTTACTAATACTACAGAATTTTTCAGTTGGGATTGATCTTCAATAATCATCAATTTGTTCAAAAAAGGCAAAGAGATACATACAAGCATAGTTGATTTCCTAAAGAGAAACTGCATACCATCTGTTTTCATTTTGTCTTAATTTCAACAGACTAGATGCATAGTTGAGGATAATCCTTGCTTTCATACTAGGAGTTCAATTTATTAGGGATCACCAGTGCAACATCTGCAAATCATGAATCTCAGATCAGCAAAAATGGTCAAAATCAATTTTATGAGTTTTCTTTTCCTTCCAATCATTCAAAATTTATCCACATGAATCCCTTTTCTTCAGAAAGCCTCAGAAGAATTTTTTTTTTTAAAAAAAAAGCCTAATGCAGAACCACTTCCTGTCAGTTACCAGACTGCATAAGGGCTTTGTAACAGGCAACTTGGGATCCCAAACCAACTTTGCTGCCAGCATAAGTCAAACACTGAAACCACCAGCAGCAAATGTGAAATGAAAACCTAATCAGGAGGCACAGAGAAGGCAGGTTCCCTATTAGGAATACAAGGAATATTATTCAAATACACTTCAACTGCCATGCTGCTCCCCACTACAACTACTTCCAAACCACAAGTATGTGTGCCAAAGGTACAGGCTCAGAGCCCACAGTATCTCATTTAGCCTGAGTTATAATACAGCACAGGCAACTCGCTAGAACATACAGAACTGACAACTAACTTTATGCTGATCATTACAGCAATTAAATAACAGTACTGACATCACATCTGTGCTCATGGTTCAACTACACCTGGTCCCAATTAACATCTTCTCTAGTGCTGGGTTCCTTATTCCTCTCCCTCCCTTCTCTCCCAAAGACACAGACACACACTTGCTCTGTGCTTGGCCATTCACTGACTCCCTGTTACTACAAACCAACTGCATCCGTCTGCCATTATAGCCAGTTACTACAGCTAACTTGCAGTTGCCCTTATCACCAAGCAGGGACACTGAATTTAACCACTACAGAGGACCTAAGCACCACACACAAATGCTGTCTACAGACATCCATATGTAGACAGGAATAAATGCAATCCCATGTTGAGTAGTAAACAGGAGCAAGTCTAAACATCTACAACAAAAACATCAGTTACTCAGCATTACCACTGCTCATTGTCAGGACTCAGGAATATACTCAACATTGGAAGAGGGACCAGTGTTTTCTCTACCCCCCTGCAAGGCACAAGAAGATCACACTCAAAGTTAGTTAAGTCAAGAATCATTAAGTTCCGTTTGTTGAATATGCTTCTTGCAAGCACACGTCAACAACCCAAAAGTTGATTTATAAAAGGTCAGCAGGCTTTGTTTAAAATGACCAGTGCTGGAAAGCTATTGACTTTGCCCTCTTTTTTTCACCATTTAAACTTATATTTAGACTACTTTGTATTAAGAGCAAGGAAATCTAAAGCCTAAATTGATCTGAATCACGCTGCACACTGACGCAATAATCAGGAGACATTAACAGAGAATAAGTCTTCTGTTGATTTCTGTTTTTTTCTAGTTAATATTTGTCAGAATCAGGGTATCCATGAAAAGTTATACCAGACCACCCCAACCCTTTCGTCCTACATCATTAGCCTTATGTTGCTTTGAATCAGCTACAAACTAAACTGCACCACAGCATCCCATAGCTCTTCTGCATGGGCAATTCCTGCTGACAAATTTGTGGTTTGCATCCATAAAGACTGTAAAATTCAACTCCTTTTTAAGCTGACAAAGCCAACAAAAGAAAATATTTAACTGATGAAGGAAACTTAAGTTTATCCATTACATGCTATATAACAGAAAATACCACCTTCACAAAGGCCAAAAAGCAAACACGTGCTACATTGAAAAGTACCCTACATTTTAATGCAGCACCTTTTATGATTACCCCCCCCGTCCCCATTTAGGAGAATTAAAACACAAAACAAGAACAGTTTGCATATAATATCAAACAAAACCTATCATTCAACTGTGCATGCCCCCTTTGTCAAAGACTGGAAGAACAGGACAGAAGCTAAGGACATAGAATATATTTACTTCTGTAAAAAAAGACCACTTGCTTTACTAAACAATACCAATATTTATGCTTAAAAATGGAGGCAATAAAACTTATTGGAAAATTTGTGAGTACTTCCCAAGTATTAGAAAACAAGCTCAATGTTTTTCATGAGGATAACCTCAATATAAATCCCAAGCACATAATGAAGTCAGACTGCACTGTCTACAAATTATTACTGATACAATAGAGCACTTCAGAACATTTGCACTTCTATATCCTGTCCAAAATAAACAGTGGGAAGACAAACAATAAATGAACACCTGAACTTGAAAAGCGTTGCCAGTATGTTCCCTAGAGAAAAAAAAAAATGTAGACATTAAAGATCTTTTGTACTGATGTCTCCCAAAACCTTACTAAGCTTCAGCTGCAAAACTTGATTACTTTGACTGGCTTCATTACCTGGAGCCAGACTGTGTCACAATAGTAGTGATGCTTGCATTCCTACAATAACATGACCCAGTTTTGGATGGTTAGAGTTATAGCAGCCAAACCCCACCTGCCATTTCCATATAGTCATATAATTTAATTTTGACCACATAATTTTAGCAGTTCATGTATGAGGTATACTATTATTACTAACTTAAATATTACATATTTCACAAACATGTCTTTACAAAGAACTTCCCTTCATATTACTTCCAAAAAAAATTAAGTAACACAACAAATAAAAAAGTAGCCATTGCCATTTAGATATAGCAAAAAGAGGTTAAACAGATACTGATCACAAGAATAATGAAATCACTAGTTCTTTATATTCCTTTATAAATACATGAGTCTCACCGTATTATTAAGTCTTCGTAAACACACAATAAATAAAAGCTTATGCTCATTTGCCTCAGGACACTTTGAAAAAATAAAACCAGATCTCATTTAAAAATGAATAGACCTAAATAATATGCCACAATATGCTTTAACTCAAAGTTATTTTAAAATCAACTTAAAACCAAATAAGCAAGTACTTTATTGTAGTCTTTCCAAGTTGCACATTTAAAGTTGCCAGCTTCTACTGATAATACTGGAAGGTCACACTAGATGCACAGTAATACCAAATCTCATGGTTAATTTAGGTAACCAACAGACACCATGGGGTTTGGTGTCTTGGGACAACGAAAGCAAGCCTTTGTCAGGATTTCTAGCAGCACCATTACATTTAAAACATTACTCTGAAAATGAAATTTATCTTATCTGGGTGACCAAAAAGTTATGAGCTAATCTGCACAATAACAGTCTACTGCTCAGTTGGAACCACACGTAATAATTACACAGACCTTCCGGTATGTCTTCAGGAAAGCCCAGCTTAAAATTATTTCCACAGTTACACTATCATTAATAATATTAAGTGAGCAGAAATGAATGCTTATTGCTTCCAGTAAGTAACTGTCAAGCCCTATTATAAAAAAAAAAAAAAAAAAGGCAACAAAAATCAAGTGTTTACTACATAAAGATCTCTGTCAAGTAATTTTTCCTATTTCTTGCCTTTCTGATTGAGAAAAAGAAACAAAACAAGAGCCCAAATTCACCTATGAATTGAACAAGCAGAATTAGCTTTGTTACTTGAAATGATGTGAAAGTTTCCATGCCTATCTCCAACAGTTTGATAAAGCAGTATCACTCAAAACATAACAATATAAAACTGTAACAACGTAGTTCTTTGGCTGCTTTTCGAATAAGACTACCTTAGATTAATTATATTACAGCTTATGCATAAAGGGGAAAAAGGTACTGCTATGGAAGTTATACTTGAAGCACAACTTATACAGTAAAAACATTATTAAGGCCCAAACAGATTCAGTTAAAGAAAATACTAGGACCAAACATTGTCATGACACACAAATTTTAATTTCTCACCTGTTCTGCAACTCTAATTCATGAAAAACTTACTGGAAAAATCTTAACTCTGACTAGTAATGCTATACTATAATCTGCAGTTAATGTTCTGTTTGAGTTGCAGCTTCCCCCGCACCCCTAATAAACAAACTAAAGTTCAAGCTTCCCCCAAATCATTCTGCTCAGAAACAAACCTGGTTCATACAGTACTCCAAAAAACTGACAGTGTTCTGCATTAACCAAGAGTATCTAGCAGAAAACATAAATGGCATGAAACTGACTAAAAGGAAGATAAAACACACAAACAGTGCAAGGTTTGATTATTAAATTTTGTAAAAGTGAAAACATTACCAGGAATGTCGGTACTTACTGTGCCTGGCTCTCTGTCTGCTCCCGCAGTAACCAAGAAATGCACAGACATGCCCGTTCAGACACAGAGGCAAGAACAGAAATAAAAAAGGGGGGAAAAATTAGAACACAAGCCGCAAACAGTTTTAAAATGGCTTTTATTTATGTAAGTCATTGCACATTCCTAATACAGTGATTTCCTGAAAATTACAGTATTGTGTAAACATGATTTACAGTTTAACCATACACAAAGCCTAGTTTTATTTCATGACAGAATAAATTATTTTCTTTTCAAAAATTAGTCAAGTGCAATTTTGCCCAATATTTGAGAACTAGAATTTAAGCCTATGAAACTAAAGTAACAGATGCAATTATCTAAATTTCTTGTTTGAACACATTCACTTCAAAATTTAAAATTTTCATCCCCCCTACCTTCTCACCCACCCATTAAGCAACATTATTTTCTTTAAAAAAATTACCCATTATGCAGTTCAACGGTTTTCCACAATATGGTGCAGGCCACTGCTATTACAACTAAGCATTTACCAGGATGTCAAAATGCCCTGCAAACCATAGAGCAGGTGACACCTAGTGATCCCCATTTAAAAAACTGAAAAATTCCAAGCTGAATTTTGCTTCAGTGGTATATATGCAGACATTTTTAAGTTTGCCAACAGTTTTTTCTCATTCTATATAACTTGGAATCTTTAGAGATGCACATAATTTGCAGCAATGTGCAAATGTGACAATGTCCTAATCAGGCCTGCCATGCCTCTCACCTCTGTGGTGGTCTGCATCGTGATGCTTCTTGTCATCTTTCATTGCCAAGTGAGACTGCCCACCCAAAGCACTAGAAAGGGCAAGAAGGCCAGCACTGCTTCCGAGTGGAGGAATTCCTGGAGGCTGGAGTCCTGATGGATGCGGAGTTAGAGGCACTGGAGGTCCATGGCCATGGGAGAGATGTTGAGCCTGCAACTGCTGCTGCTGTACCCAGTCGTATCACCATCCCCAGATGAACAACGCATAGCACATATATTGGGAAGGAGAAGCAAGAAGTTTGGTTAATTACCAGGAATCAGCAGTGGACTTCTATTAGATGTTTGTTTGGTTTAAATTTAATCTCTGCTTTTTGTGCCAGCTATACACATACTGCATTATACTACACTTGGTGCTTGCGTCCCATGAACCAAAAAAGGCTTGCTGCGTAATTGTTCTGCAGTCCAAGGAATAGGTTCAACTATCTGTAGGTTGTTCCAGGCAGCTACTGCCTGCCACAGCATCATGGGTGACAAACAGCTGCAGCGGCAAGCCCAAATACCATTCCCTTTCTACAGAAAGGAGTACCAGTGCTCTGGGAAAAAAAAAGTTTCACTGTCAAGACTGATTCAAACTCACATCCCTCCCTTCCCCTAATCTGGAAAAAGTAAGTACATTTTTATTTTGAATACTAAAAAACTAAAAGACACTGCCCAATTACATAGAGTAGTTAAATTTATGTTTTATTATAGTCAAACTTTGGGGAAAAAAATAACAAATTATTCATTAACTGACACAGCGTTTATGAACCAACTGTAAGTTTAAAATCCAGGTATTCTGGATAGCATCTATAAGGTCATGGAACCCCCAACAAGACACATGTTATTAATGGAATTAAAATACCTCCATCTGTTTCAAAAGCAGCTTGCAAGATCGGTATCGTAATGACTAGACATACAACCCTTAAATACTAAGGCATTTTCTAGTTAAAGCTGTTATGATTTTATTAATATTTTCTAAGTTCAGCTAATCATTTATTTTGTCCAAATGCTCAGCACAGATTTATTTAGAAAATTATGCTTCAAAACAATCTTAGGTTGGTCATAGCTCCACTTTAGTCTACTACAGGTAAACAGATTTTCTTCCCCTTCCCTCCTTCCTTGCGCCTGGTCTTACAAACAGAAGACAGAACAAACCTCTCCACCTTGGCCATGTTCCACCATCCCTCTGACGAAGGTAGGTACCATGAAAAAAGCTAGAGTACCATTCAATTTATGGGATCAAAGAGAAGACAGATAAGGAAACGTCTGGACAGGATGAGCTCATCTAGACAAGAGTTTGACCTCGTGAATGCTAGTGGTCCTGTAAGAGCAGGCAGAATTGTTACAGTACTGCTGACAGCTACTGAAATCAAACCTAAAGCCCACAGTATTTCACAAGTTACTACAAAATAACTCAATCCAAAAAGTGTTTTACCTGCTTCCATAGGTCCCAAGACTCTTCAAGACAAGCTGTCAACAAGAACTGCGAACATCTACTGGCACACAAATGACTTAATTTATTACTATTTATATAACTACTATGCCCTACACTTCTATTTCTTACAACCCCATCCCAAGACATGCCTTGAGCTGTTTATAAATTTATGCAGACACAAGTGGCAGATATTGAAGAACTGTGGACTGGACCTGGTAATCTTTCACTTTCTTACTATTCCAACTGTAACACACATTTACTTATTTTTGATACACAATACAAATAAGATTTACCACAATCCCTTTAGTCAATTCTACATGCCTAGAAGTTTATCCAACCTCTCACAACCTGTATCAGGACTTTCTTTTCATATGCTGCATAAAAAGCCTTGCTAGTCTTCACTATAATGCATATATCTGATTGCTATTCTCATCAATTGTTCAGTATCCTTAAAAAGCAAGGTAAGAAAGAGGTAGTTCTTATTTTTCTATTTTAACATATTTTACAAACAACCCAAAAAGTAACATTTTGAAGGAAGTATTAAGAAATATCTTTATTTGAAGCAGTTAAAGCAGTAGACCACCTTCTACTAAATCAAGCAGCTACTAGTATTTAAACTTCATTTAACTGAAGAAGCATCAGTAAAGAGCACTGTGAAGTCTGACAAGACTGCGGGGTTTGCAGTTTTTTGTTTGCTCATTTGTTTGGGGTTTTTTTTGATCCAGTTTCTAAGGAAAAAGATGACATCTGTCTTTTCACTTTATGAAGTACAGACTTCATGAAGACTATAGTAGTTTCCAGCATGTTAAATCAGCAAATAATCTGATGATTTGGCAGATTCTCTCAGAGAGACAGTATTTCACTTGTTCCTTTTCTCATTGATGGCCTTAAGCCAGGTCAGTCATCTGCACTTAGCCATGAGACAACATACATCAGCAGTACTGTATAGCATTCATAGCATTGGTCTTACTTGTCCCCAGCTGCACTATCACACTGGATTACCCAGCTGTGGCGTTCAATTTCGGCTACAAGAAAATATAATTTATCTCTTCCGAATTGGTTTTGCACAGAAAAATCTTCTCCCTTCTCCAACAGTGACCTCAAATTAACTTCTGCAGGGCATGGGAAGGTCAAAAAGGGGAAATAAACTGTTTCCATTCTTGTCCATATCCCTTCAGGAAGCCTCTCAAAATTTCCTTTATTCATGCCTCTTGCTTGGTTTAATTAGCAAAGAAGTTAATCAGTATAATTTCAGTCTTTAGAAAGCAAACTGTTAGGGACATTTTACCTATGATTTCCTTGGTTCTGCTTTGTAGCTTACACATGGGGTATTCTGAAAGACACATAACTGAGGACCAAACTAATCCCCTCTAAACAGATTCTGAATCTGAAGGAACACGTTGAGAAGAGCTATGTCCTGTTTCTCTGATGGGACTACATGCAAATGCTGCGGAGCAATGCCCAGCGTAAGGTGTAGAACAGAATACGAGAACTGCAAGCGGAAATGTATAACTCGCATAACATTTTTGCAGCTTTACGAAAAGGTTACTGATTGTAGTGGAGGAAAATGGTACCCAAAAATGGTTAAATATCCAACTACAATAAACAGACTTAAGACTAAAACCTGATCATGGTCTTTTAAGTCAAAGGTATATTGTGAATTAATGTTAGTTATCTGAGGCTAACTGCTGCGTAGCACTGAAGAATATTGATTGATTGGCATATATTACCCATTCATAATAGGTGTAAAGTTCTCCATAACACATAAAGATGGTCTTTTCCAGGGGTTCATGATAATTTGATGTAAAAAACCTTGAATTTTAAGAGGTATTCTTTTCCTATAAGTGGAAAAAGGAATATGTGCTGCACACAAAGGAAGAAGGAGATGGGTAACAGCAGCATTGACCAGATGTATTTAGAAACTAGACATTTGCCATAGTAGATCCTAGAAACAATTATGCTATGCATATAACACCTTCCCGTCACTTCAAAGACACTAATACTTGCTCTGTCACCTTTTAAGAGCTTAGCAGCAGTGAGATATAAAATGGAATAAGTTGGCAGCAGTATCATGGTCTACTAGGCATGTTCATTAGCAGTTAATTAAAAACTAGACATCTGCCATAAGAAATGTGCTCAAAAAAGGATGAGTAACAGATCTGTCTTACTACCAATTATTATCGTTACCTGCAGAGCAACGGCTGTGTCCACTTTTAGAGGGAAGTGGGAAGGTAGAGAAGAGTGCAATGATGCATACATAAGTGACTGCACCAAGATAATTAGCTACAGCAGTGATTTTAAAAGCATCAGTAGTTCACCTACCATTTTGTTGCAAAACCAGATCTTCGTACTTGCAAAAGGACCAAAGGAATGGCAAATTCAACTTACTGTACTTCCAGATGTAGGCTTTCTTGCCTCAACTTTTTTTTCCCAGCATCCCTCTAATCAGGCCACAAAGGCTCCAAAATCAACATACGAAAACCACAGTGCTTGCTTTGCTGAGCGAGCATCTCCTAACAATTATTAAAGCAATACAGTTTTTCACCTCAAGCATCCTAGGCAGTTTCTAGCTATAAAGAGCTCTTTAACAGGGACTTAAAAATTTGCAATTAACTTTCAATCTCTGCCAGAAATCTCTGCCAGCAACAGAATAAATCTTTGTGAAAAAGATTTTCTCTACATAAAACAATGGCACACCTCCTTTAGGCTCCTTACCAAGACTGAGCATGAGCTCCTACAATCCCCACTTCCCACCTTACAGAAGCTCTGCTGACGTCACAAACACCTATGGCTTACTTAGAAGTCTGGTTTTGAATTCCTAGCATTAAACAGATAGAAAATTCTTATGTTCTTCAACAGATGTGTGATGTGCTATTCAGTACCTGTTGAAAAGCACCAAATTAAAAGTTCTGATGTGACTGTACATGAACAGTGGAAAAAAGGTTATACCTGGTCCCAAAGCACAATAGATGACTTCTCTCATGCCTTTCTAAACAAATACCTGAGAGCAGAAAAAGTTCACAGAAACCTTTTCAGCACTAGCACCAGTATTACTATCAAAAGATTCCCAAAAGCTCCATAGAGGTGTTCTGAAAGAAAATCTGGCAAGCACAAGTCATTTAGAGACCTGAAATTTGAAGGCCATAATTTCATGTTAACTTCTGTAAAACTAAAAAGTATGATTTTGGTAAACTCAAGCAGCCAGAAAGTCATAGAGAATTACTGTGTTCAATTTCATTGCCATATCTTTTCTTTCCCAAAGGGAAATCAGGGTGGTTTTTTTTCTTACTTCATTAGCAGAAGGAAGTGAGAGCCTGCATGAAGTATCTATGATCAATGAACACATAAGGGCTAGTGTCTGAGCACATACCAGCTAGTCAACCAAGCAATAACCTTCTCCCGCACTGTTCAGAAATACTTACAGAACCAACATTGCAAATGTAACCTTCCAAAAAAAGGAAAAAACTCAGGATTATGCTCCTGTCAGACCCAGTCTTCTGCCTCATTCTAAAATAACCCAAAACCCGGCACACATCACCCACACTAACATGCAAAACTAGCAGGAGTAAACTTATTTAGACAGTTTAAGCTATTAATTAAAACTCGTGTTTAAGTTTCTGCAAGTATTGTAAAGAGTATTTCAGTTACTCAGAAGAACTCACTATAGGATGACAACCAATCACCCTTAAGTATATACCCACATGTCTTCTATGGCTTGACTACACCAGTGGGCATGGGAAGAGCTATAGGCATTATCTACTTAAGACTTCTAGAAGGCTTTTGACAGTCCTTAACAACATTCCACCCAATTGGGAAGATATGGGGTTGATGGATGGATTGTTAGATGGCTGAGGAACCATCTGGATGACTACATTCAAAGAATCAATAAGACTCAGTCCAAAGAGTCAAAGGCTCAATTTCCCTGTGGAAATCAGTAACTACTTGTGCCCCTCAAGAGTCCATAATATCTTCATCAGTAGCATCACCCAGGGCATACGGCTAATAGCATTAAGTGCACCCTCAGCAAGTTTGCAGATGACACCAAACTGAGTAGTGAAGTTGATTCACTTGAGAGAAGGGGTGGCATCCAGATGGACTTTTATAGGTCTGAACAGCAGGACCTTCATTATGTTCATGTGAAATTCATTAAGTTCAACAAGGCAAAGTGCAAGGCTCTGCACCTGGGTCTGGGCAATCCCCAGTATCCCCTTGACTGGAAGATGAATGGACTGAGAGCGGTGTCCACTTTCTGCAAAAAGACTTGGGGGTACTGGTGGATAAAGATTTGGACATGCAAAAGCAATATGCACGTGCAACACAGAAAGCCAATCATGTTGTGGCTGCACCCAAAGAAGTATGGCCAGCACGCTGAGAGAGATGATTCTCCTCCTCTACTTTACTGTCTTGAAACCCAACCCAGATTACTGCTTCTAGTTCTGGGGTACACAGTGCAATAAAGACACAGACCTGTCACAGCAGGTCCAGAGAATGTCTGCAAAAGTGATCAGAGGGATGGGGCACCTCTCCTACAAAGAAAGTCTGAGAGAGCTAGAGTTGCTCAGTCTGGAGAAAGAGAAGGCTCCAGGCAGACCTTACTGCAGCCTTTTAGTATATAAAGTGGGCCTATAAAAGAGATAAAGAGAGACTTTTCGTCAGAGCCTATAGTGACAGGACAAGGGGAAATAGCTTTAAACTGAAAGAGGTCAGGTTTAGATTGGAGATAAGAAATTATTTACAGTGCAGGTGCTGAGCCGTGATATATACCAAGTTGAACATCAGCCAGCAATATGCCCTTGTGGCAAAGCAGGTGAATGGCAACCTGGACTGCGTTAGGAAAAGCGCTGCCTGCAGGCTGAGGGCAGTGACCCTTTCCCTCTACTCAGCACTGCTGAGGCCACACCTGAAATAGTGTCCTGTTCTGGGCTCTTCAGAGAGACATGGACATACTGAACAGCATCCAGTGATGGGCACAGAGAAAGCTAAACAGTCCCAGTTCTCTCAGTCTGTCCTCGTACGCGAGGTCCCTTAATCAACTTTGTGGCCCACCACTGGATGGCCCAACAGCAGGGCAAGAGGTAATGGGCACAGGCAAAAACATAGAAGGCTTGTCCTGAAGCTCAGAAAGCACTTTTTTCCTGTGATGGTGACAGAGCACTGCCACAGGTTGCCCAAGGAGAGAGGTGGTAGAGTCTCCCTGGCTGGAGACAGTCAAAAGCCATACAGACATGGTCCTGTACAACTGGCTCTAAATGGTCCAAACTTGAGCAAGGGAATGGACCAGATGACCTCCAGGGGTCCCTTTTAGCCATAGGCACTCTGTGATTCTGCAATTGTTATTGCTTACTGTTTTCTTACCATTTAAACATTTTAGAAAAATGAGAGTCAGCTGGTACTATCACGGCTTCATTTTCTTCCCACTTCCTTTGAAACATCTGTGCTTATTTTGTTTCATTTTGTTTCCTTACTTCCTCTTCTTCTAAATGTTCAGATTTTATTCTGACAGATAGGAAGCTACACTACACCACAGTAAATAAACTTGAAAGTGTATACCACTGCATCTCTAGCCACTAAGCAGAAAATGGAGCCTTTGTAGTTTTGTAGAAGTTATTTGAAAACTGTCCATTATGAGAAAAAGCCACAGTGGCTTGGGAGCAGAAAGAGAATGCCCTCACAAACAATGAAATAGTGTCTTCAGCAAACTTCTTCCATCTATAAACCATGTAAAATGCCATTGTACTACAGAGATTTAAGTCCACAGAAGAACAGCAATGGCAAAAGCTATCCTGAGCAACATACTTCATATAAACAAAATCTGTGTGGCAGCAGCATTAAAGGCCCAACTGTTTCATAGGAAAAATCCAGTTTCTTCTTCATGCTTTATTAAAGAAGATGCAGAGCACAGTGTCTTTAGGTCTCACCAGCTATTACACACCACAAAAAATAAAAAATTAACAAGCTTTTTACTGTGTACAGAATTGATGTCAATGCAAGTATCAAAGTCAGAAAGAAGATGAGAAAGTTAACTTTATTTTTTGTTATTATTTTCTATGCGGTGATCTCCTTCAAATTAATCTTATGATTTTTGAACAGAAGACTCTTCAAAGTTTTCCACAGCTTCTGTTTCCACTTGTTCAAACAACTCAAACTATGCTAGGAAGTCTCAATTGCACATCAACTTTTTCAAAGCAGTTAAGCAGCTGCATAAATAGCAGCACAAACCAGAAGACCAATGCAATAGTGGGTAAAGGCAATTTCCCCCCCCAACACACACTCCCCAAGCAGTCCTTCTGTCACAAGTTCATGCAACCTCTAAGGCAACTGAAACGAGGCTGTGAAATTGTATTTCATTGCTCTGCTGATACACTGATTGTAAGAATACTAACAAACTAAAGCCCTTTTGCCACCTTATATACTAAAAAATTAATCAGATGCAAGACCCTCAGCATTTCCAAAGCACTCCATGAAGCTACTGCAAAACGACATGAGGTTTACAGTTCGCAATTCAGGAGACGTGGCTACTCTGGATTTGGAGAAGGCTGAGGTTCTTAATGACTTCTTTGCCTCAGTCTTCACCGGCAAATGTTCCAACCACAGCACCCAAGTCTTGGAAGGCAGATGCAGGGACTGTGAGAATCAAGACCCTAGGCCCACTGTAGGAAACAATCTGGCTCGAGACCATCTCAGGAACCTGAACACATACAAGTCCATGGGACCTGATGAAATCCATCTGCGGGTCATGAAGGAGCTAGCAAATGAAGTACCTAAGCCACTGTCCATCATATTTGAAAAATCATGGATGTCAGGTGAAGTTCCCGATGACTGGAAAAAGTGAAATATAACCCCCTTTATCAAGAAGGGGAAAATGGAAGACCCAGGGCAATACAGACCAGTCAGTCTCATCTCTGCACCTGGCAAAATCTTGGAGCAGATTCTCCTGGAAGCCATGCTAAGGCACATGAAAAACAACAAGGTGCTTGGTGACAGCCAGCACGGCTTCACTAAGGGGAAATCCTGACAGACCAATCTGGTGGCCTTCTACGATGGGACTACAGAACTGATGGACAATGGTAGAGCAGGTGATGTCATCTACCTGGACTTGTGCAAAGCGTTTGACACTGTCTCACATGACATCCTTATTTCTAAGTTGGAGAGACATCAATTTGATAGGTGGACCACTCGGTGGATAAAGAACTGGCTGGATGGCCACACACAAAG